>JAJHUR010090235.1:781-15248 GCA_027495735.1 Lutjanus campechanus | reverse complement strand
AAGTTGGTAGTTTCCTTCGTAGTGTCACAAAGGGAAGCTAACTCCAGATGTGCTGGATTAGTATAATTCAACCAAAATAAAATAAAGTAGTAATTAAACAAACACTGAACTGCATCCTAAAAAGTGACCACTAAGTTTAATTGCCATTGCTCTTGAACAGAAATTGAACATAAAGCCTTCATGAGGTTACCAAGTGTTCCTAATAAACATGAAGCCATGTGTGTGCATGTGTATGAGTGTGAGTGTATATATATAGAGAGAGAGAGGCTTGCAAACACTTAACCTACCTACATTCTCACCCTCCCACACGGGCACGGTCTCCCACCACTCGTACATATTCGTTCCCTGTACGTGCACACAAGTGTACACACTTAACACTCACTTCCCACACTCACTCACTCACGCTTGTGCGCGCACAGTCGTCTCACCGCTCCCAACAGCCAATTCTGAACGAAGCGGCTTCGCTAATCTTTCCCTCCACAGGTCTGATTAGAAGAAGTCCTCTCACTCATCATCAGCACTTCAACAAAACACACACTCAATGCTTACTATTTCATTACCAGCCTCTGTCATTAATGCACAATTAAGAATTTGGATGGCGGCATGCTGATACTTTACAGCTAATTAGACCATATAGTAGTGGTTTGAGTTGTCTTTGCCAGACTTAGAGGACTTACAACAGAAGAGTGTGAATGTAGAGACTGAGCCAAGCCATTGTACATGACTGCCACAGCATGGCTATTACTGTATTGGCAAGCGAGAGCCTGCCTTTTACTGTGCTTGGACCCTTCCCTCATCCTCTGCAGATGGTAGGCAGGCAGGTGAAAGTAGAATAAATCCTGAACACATATCATGAACATTGTTCAAAGCCATTATTTGCTCTAAACCACCTACACATTTTTCATGTTGGATATATTTCCTGTACAGAAAACATATGTCTTCTATGTTGAGTACAGGGAAATGAATGCTGTGCAAATGTTGGAACATTTTCTGGCTTTGCCTCATTGTACTTCTGTATGCTTTGGTCCATTGACTGGCAAATTGCTGTAGTGTTCAAAGGAGGGAAGATTCAATTTGTTCCACTCGTCAGATGTCACTCGAGGAAACTGCGTTAGTAATGTACAAATAGAACCGGGGTGACGTAAAACAACTTTGGTAATATGAGTGAGTTTGGAAATGTGTGTGTTTGTTATTTCAGTTGGCGTGCAGGGAGAGTGTGTCCTCCTCAGATCATTAACAAGAAAAGCCTGTGCTCCAATTGTTCTCATTCTCCCCTAATTACTGGAAAATGCTTCCCGCTAGTCCCATGAAGGCACACTCCATCATCCCAGATGACTGTGCTTAGAGTGTTTTGTGTCCTGTGCTAAGCAAGTTCTCTCAAGTCACAAACTCTAGCTGGACCAGAAAGGCTGACAGCATACAGTAGGATGCTAACTATAAAGTAATCGAAGCACGCTCTGTTTTTAGGTGTATAAAGGCCACATTTTGTCAAGTTGCTCACTGTATTTTTGGCAGTTTTATATGAAATAATGTCAGTTTTGAAACAGTTTGTGTATAATTGTTATTGATTCAAGTTATTTCATATCTAGTTCCATTACAATACTTCAGCGCACTTGCTGTTAATGCCCAGTTTGGTAGGTTTGGTAAATATCTCTTTACCAAAAAGAAAATCTGGACATTGTTTTATTATTACTGTTTTTCCACTGCAAGTTAATCTACAGTGGCTCAAAAAAGTATTAATTGTTCCTGATCTCATTTCATGGGCAGGTTTGTGTATGTTACACTTAAGTTGGTTGGATGTGCTGTATCAGGAGATCTAGCTTATTCATTCACTGTAAAGAAAAACGGTTATAAATAGCTCTAAAATATTTAGAGTTTATGTTTCCACTACTGTGTTGTTTTATTTATTTATTTATTTTAATGGCTGCAGTATGGGTGGTTAGCCCAAGACAAATTTCCCACCTGGTGGGACAATAAAGTTTACTTTACCTTAAAAGTGGTTCTCTGACACAGTATCACAGAGGAACGGTTTTTGGTGCTATATAGCACCTACTTTTAAAAGTGCTATAGCACTTTTGTCAAATGATGCCATAAAGATAGGCGCAGCAGGTACAATAGGTGCCATATTGCACTACTTTGCTTCAATAAAAATAGTGCTTCTGTTTGTTATGGTGCTATGTAGCGACCGACTAAACATCTCCTACTGTTGAGCCTCCCATCAGTTTACGTTCGTTCAAAGACAACAGCCAATCACCACGTCTTACCTTTCATCCAATCATGTTCCTCCTTCTTCTCCACAATTTGGTTATTTCCTAAACCTAATCAAGTTGTTTTGTTGATGCGACTGAAAACTGAACATAAAAATTTTAAAACCAGATCCTTATTTTTTTTAATCATTTTTACAACACCATCTCCAGGGCAAAAAGTCAAATTTGTGCACTTTGTTTGCACTAATCTCCTACCACTAAAGTGTCACTGTTTACATAAAACCATTCTACCGTAATTTAGAATTAACTTATGTTCTTGTGTTTTCACCATTAATAGCTCACTGTTAGCTGCCAAGTCCCTGTCTTCTCACATGTGTGGTTGCCAGAGAAGACAACCCATGATTCTCCCAGAGAGCTCACAGTGGCACTTGCTCAGTTCTTGCTGTTGAGAAACACATATGACGTCTTCACACTCACGGCGTGACAGCAAGATTGTCTCGCCTCTCGCTAACTACGTGTGTGTTGACACCTGCCTCGAGGAAATATAATTTGACACTTTTTTTTTTTTTTACCAACATCTGTTTCAGCACCACATCATCATAATTTATTTCACCTTTTTATTTTCTCTCCAGAGTGGCTTGTTTTGGAATATACTGGCTTACTTGAGGCGTGTACTTAAACAACTTTTTCAAAGCTTGTCAGGCACCTTTGGAGATTTTTTCCTTATTTATTTTTTTTTCTTGTTCTGCCGCCCCCGTCATTTTTGTCAACAACAACAGCTTCTCTCTTCGATCTGTTTGTCCATGAGAGATTCTCAAGATCGGGCTTGTCTCAAAGGAAAATAAAAGGTTCGCCCTTTGCACTTTGTTCACAGTTACACATCTTGATACCCATACTCATGATACACAGTAGGACTGGGCGATATATCAAATATTTGTGAGTATTTAATAATAATATATTTGAGTATATAGAAATAATGAGCGATATAGCAGATAACCTATAACCATATCTGAGTTTTCAGTGTTTCCATTGGTGGCTGCTGAGGGGCAGTTATTTAAAATGTGTAGATCAGCTCAGATTGCAGTATAATAGTTACTGAAAGGCCGCGCGTCAGCTAGTTAGCAACTACAAGTAATTGTGATTTTTTTTTCTTTTTCTGCCGTGGTGGAAAAAATTTACAGTTTACTGTGACTGATCATTTGATTGCGTTTCCTACTCCACCTGCGACGTCCAGCTCTGAAAAACTATCTGGAAGATTTTAATTGTCTTTAGCCTGACTCGTAACAGCTAGCTAGCTAGCTCACTTTTGCAACAAACCCCTCTACACCTCTGTCACACAGGTTGCCCACAAGCCCACCTTCCTTTAAGGGAAAGGCTCGATTCCCCTTTTACTTAAGCAGAAGTGCTAATACCACATGTTGAAAATGCTCCACTACAAGTAAAAGCTATGTATTTTAAACTTAACTAAGATATAAGTATGTAAATATTACAGCACACTTTACTGAAAATGTCAAAAGAAAATGTAAAATCCCTCAATGTGCAGTAAAATGCTTTCACTTTTACTTGCATGTCAGTGTTTTGCTATTAGATTTGATGTTTTTAGATTAATATAACTGCCTTATCAATGTGCATTTTACTTTGCATTTTACTGCTTTAGATATTTAAAGGCATGTTGAGTTCAGCTACTTTATATACTGTTGGGTAATTTCATAAGGTTATCATATGTTTGTTCGATTTGAGAATTCACAGTATGTTATTTCAGAGGAAATGTATATATCATGATATATATCATATCACAGAATAGTCTAAAAATATTGTGATATTATTTTTAAGTCATATTGATTTGGCTGATTTCCTTTTATTTTCATGTCATGCACAAGAAGTGCCCAACTATCATGGGTTAATAAGACACCAAATACAGTTGCAGTGTTCAAACATTTTCCTTCCAATACAGAATTACAGTCCAGTTCATACAGCCCAGCCCTACTGTACAGTATGTGTAAGATACTTCTTTGCATTTGTAGATATTTTCTCGTATGCACAGACTTGATTTGAGCCTGTTTGTGTGAGTCTGTCAGCGGGATTTAAAAAAGGTAAAACTACAGCGAATCAAGTGAGAGACTGAAAGAGAGGAAGACACACAGAGAGAGCATCACCAAAGGCATTTAAATTGACTGATCCATTTTAATTTCACTCCAGCTCCATTATGTTGTTGTTGATGTTACTAAAGGGCTGCCATGTCATTATCTCCCTCTTTTGTTTGTGCTGTTTTTGAGAAGACATTGCCGTTGTTTATTTTCCACAAGAAGGCCTTTATGCTAATGCGACCTCTGCTAAAGACGATTCGCTGTCGATTTAACAGCGTGTTAAAACCACAATCAGCATCAATCATGCGGAAGGAAGGCAGGGAGTGAGGGAAAAGTTTGGGTCTAAGTCATGCTAATCTTCATAACACCTTATAATAAATTCATTAGGCCTCTATACACACACGTTGACACGCATTCTTTCTTGTTCAAGAGGCATATAGCCTTGCGAGTTTCTTAATTAAACTTAGTAACAGTGAAAACTGTGGGATGAATATGAATGTAAGGTAAGCTATCTTAGAGGCCGTGAATTAAAGCCTGTTCTATATACATAAAGATTGAATCTGCTTTCAATAACTAGACTTTGACACAGAGGAACGCAAGTGTACTACAAATGCGTGAGTTAGAGCAAGACACAGAGATGACGATAGCTATACGATGATACAATATCATGTATTTTACAATGGAGGGTTGTGCTAAACAGTCTAAGTTATGTATATGCTTTTCTTCAGTATTAATAATAAAAAACAATATTAACTGTTAGGTACTCTTCTACCTCAGTGTCCTCAAAATCAGCAGGGCATACTGCTGTAGATCTGTTGCCCCTGAACAAAACCTTACTGAGCATGATACTCTCACTTTTACGGGGTTCTATGTTCGGACATTTACATCAGCTCTCACGTACTGTAAATGTAGCCATCTGTTTTTCAGATAGCTTGTCTTTAAAGGTAGATTCAGTACGATTTGTCTGAGCTGTTCCTAAACGCACCAGAGAGGTACAAGGATATCAAACACCGCGTTGGTGAAGCGTCACAGAGTTCAGGGTTTCTGCAGGTACAGACGCCACCACACACCTCTCATTGTAAGTGATGATTGAAAAGGATTGTTGATATATGAGTCTATACATTGTTTTTAGGAAAATTGTATTTTATACCTTTTAAGTACAAGGGAGAAGTCTGACCTGACAGCAGTATTCGATGAAAGGTCAGCTGTCACCAAAATCATCAAATATTGTCACGTGTGGAGCATCAGTGTGCTCATCAATCAGACAACATGTCCTCATATCTAAATGACAGAACAGCTTGTTTGCCAGTGACTCTTAAAACGACATATATGACCTTTATAGAGTGTCAGCGACAGGTGTAATGGACCTAATGTGAAATGGTTGCAGTTTGGTCAGATTTAGGCATCAAAAGTACTTGGTTTGGTTTAAAATAAGCGCATTACGCTACATAAGTTAATTACATGAGTTAAACATATTATGATCAGGGATGGGAGGGTCACTTTAAAAGCTTCCTTCCTTTGTAATGCATGAATGCACATTTAACTGTAATCAGTAACTGAGCACATTTAAATGCACTTGGTTTGCTATTTCAACTTCATACTCAAACTTCAAGGATTTCTTTGCAGCTGTGTAACGTATTTTAAAATGTATTTGAAAACTGTAATCCAGCTGATAATGCCCATTTCTACTAAATGCATCTGTAATCTGAGTGTGTCTTTTTTCTGTGACTGTAATGGAATACAGTTACCTTTTTTGGATCCTAAATACTCCATTACATGTAATCTGTTAGTCCCCAGGCCTGGTTATGAATGTCACATAAAATAAGTACGTTTCATGAGTTATAAGTAGAATATACAGGATTTGTTAATTGCTGTTTGTAAATGCACCAGAAAGATATTTGATTGCTGAGTGTCTTTCCCAGGTTGTCAAATACATTTTGGATTGGTAAAGTGCCCTGAACACAAACACAGGCTACAGTAATGACAGAGAGGGTGTCAGATCCTGCATAGTATGCCTTTAACTTAAAATAAGTGAAAATAAGTCAGTGTTGACTTTGGGTTTCTCATGGGACATGAACAGATGTCTCCTGGGCAAAAGTATACGAGATACTTTATATACCTTCGACTACAACACCTGACTTCCTTCTTTGCTCACATCATAATATCATCATAACATCATAGCCACTAGAAGTTGATGCCTAGCAAGAAACCTAAATATCGGTCGCATTAATCTGCAGGAGTAGAAACCTATGTTTCTCCTGAGGGTGGTCAGTCAATATGATCAGTGGTCGTTAAAGGAATAGTTTGACATTTTGGCAGATTTTGTTTCCTTTGGACAGAATCACCTTGGTTTCTAGTATTTCATGCTAAGCTAAGCTGCGCATACTAACCCGATTTTTGAACCACATGACTCATTGTAGAATCGGATCAAATCCCAGCTTTGTCAGGTGATGTTTGCTGTGCAGTGGACAGGGTAAGTGAGGACCGATCAACTACTCTTGAACGTCCGTCGGGCATTTGGATGAACTTCTGACATGTCAGACACTTTGGTGGGCCATTTTCAGGCTCCTGCACAGTTGAAGCAGTTACAACTATGAATCAGCCTTAGTATTACTGCCAGCAAACCAACTTCTACCTGCCTGGAGCGTTCAAACAAATCTTTATTGAAAATTGTCAATAGCCAGAACGGTGTGCAGTGGTACAATGTGAGCACTCAGGTCGTGGCTTGATGATCGGACTAAGCAGTTTGAGCACATCAATTTTGAGCTTTGGCTTTACATTGCAGATGAGTTGGAAACAACAATATTTCTAAAATTGTACAGTGTATGTCCAGCTCTAAGCACTAAAGGTCAATTGTCTGTAGCTCATGTACATGAGACATGATTTCTGACCTACCTTGGGTCAAAATGTCAGACTATTACTTTAAGGCTTCTTCTACATGTTGAAAAAATGGACACAACCACCAAATGATATCGCCATCCACCCACTTCAGTTCTTGCAGGGCAACAAGTGTCAGATTCCACCAGTAGTTGATGGGGTCAGTGCCCGCTAGCCAACGATAAGTACTGCCATAGATTTACGGTGATCATGCATTAGAGATATCCTAATACGGGTCAGCGCTGCCTTGGAGCCAGTCAGGACATTATCTCAGCAGTCGAGCTCAGACCATAAAAGCACTGTTTTACTGTCCATCCCGAAGCCTCAACCAGACACCGTTTTGTCTCTAAAGAAAGATTTAAAGAGGAACTCTGCTCTCTATCAGAGTTAACGGATGTCTTTTAGGAAGTTTACTACTCTGTTAGTTCATCTTTCTCTGCTGCTATAAACACTGCCATAAAGGGATCAGTGAGGCTGACCTCTGTTAAGTCCATAAAAAGATCTTTGTCTCCGATAATGTCGCTGATATATAAGCGATGGCTGCCCCTGAATGAGCCCATCCAGCACTCTCTCTTTGGTGGAAACCGACTCTTACTCTCTCGCTTTTTGGGTGTTTTCATCTTCATCTCATTGTCTGGTTTTTAAAAGCCTCTTTCTCTGTGTGTCTGTCTTTGTTTCCCTCTCAACTTTATCTCTCTTAAAAACATCAATATCCAGTGTAGCTGTTATATTCAGCCAAACATTGCAACTTTAATGTTTTGCTCACCGCAACCAATCACAAAAGAAAAAAACACTTTTCTTTTCTTTTCTTCCTCGAGTGTTTAAATGTACAGGACCATTCATGTTACACAAGGACAGAACCAATTGTGTTTGATTCAGGGACTCCAAAATTGTTAAGTGAAGACGTGTGCTGGTTGATGTTTGTCCTTAAAGTAACAGTAACTGAAACTGGATTAGTGAAGGTGCACATAAATGATTTTCAATTAGCCCGTCTTTTTCTCCAGAAAAAGATAAGTTAAATGTATTCTGTTTTTGACCACAAGTATCACAGAGCAGTAATTTTGTCAGTCGCTGTTTGATTTGTCCAGGGTTGTGTAGGAACTGATCACATGTAATCAGATTACAAAAAATAAGTAGCTATAATCAGCCCAGATTACATTTGAAAAATTTTAAAACTTCTCATGATTACCAATGCCTTATTAACTCATGTAAAGGGCAAACGTATTCAGGTCAGATTACGTTTTTAGTAATCCAATGGATTATGTTACTAATTACATAAACTGTCATGTTATTTGTATTCAGTAACTGACTGGGGTATACCTGGGCATACGTCATATGGAAGTGCCCGCTTTATTGTTGTAATAACACAGAATTCCGCTAGGGGGCGACAGAAGTTACGCACTATAGCTCTTTTTTTTTTTTAGATTACTTTTTGGGCGTTTTCCTTTATTGACAGGATAGCTGAAGGTATGACAGGAAAGGGGGTAGAGAGAGAAGGGATGACACGCAGCAAATGGGCCACAAGCGGGAGTCGAACCGGCGGCCGCTGCAGAGGACTAACAGCCTCAGTACATGGGGCGCCTGCTCTGCCAACCGAGCTACGTACAGGGGTACCCCCGCACTATAGCTTTTATATAATTAATTATCATTAATTATTAATTGTGTTCTAATATAACACAGTTAATTACAATAACATGTCAATAAACATGAGTGCAGCATCACTGCAATGTATTAATCCCTTCATCTGAAATAAAATAAGAATACTGTTGGCTGAACAGATACAACAGATACAGATACAAACAGTGACGTCTCTGTGCACCTCCACTGACACAACCCTGGGTTTGTCACATTACACAGAAGAAGAAGTATACAAGTAAACAAAGCAGGATTTATATACTGTTTTATGAGGAATGAAATGCATTCAGTGTGTTTTGGTGATTGATAACCGCATGTAAACATAACTTTTGTTTATTTACAAGAAGACTCCACAGGGTACCTTTAATGAGGGGACTGGTGCATCTTAATGAGGGAATAAAGAACAGATGAGGTGACTGGCAGGAGTGAGGGACTGACTGGTGGACAGAGAAAGTCTGGATCGGGAGACAGGGCAGGTGTCACCATGACAGTTAAAGCATTTAACAACATTTTGTCTCGTTGTAGTAGAAGTTCCATTAAGCAGTGATTTCATGGCGCTGGAGAGCTTTAAGTGCAAGTGATTTGAATCCTTTATAAAGTCTCGACCCCCCCTTCAGTCTGCATGTTGTCAATAAAAGAGATAGTCGGCTCTGATTACCCTTGTTAATAGTATTGGGGGGGTTTTTTTCGACTAACAAAATGGCCTGCATTAAAACAGCTTATTAACTCTATTATCTGTGATCACCAATTATGAATCTCCAGTAATTGTATCTTATCAAAGCCTGATTCAATGAAATGCACCTTCATGCTACAAAATACCAGTCTAATTAAACAAAAAAAAAAATCAATGCAACTGATGAAGTTCAAATAATTGTGGTAAGAGGCTACACAAAGGAACAAATTAACCAGAAACACTGAATGATTTTCATTAATGCCGTTAAATTTATTCAAAGGTGGGGAGAAAATCTATAAAGTCGCACAACGGTTTGTCTGGATGTGGAGAGAAAGATTCACTCCGCTCCCTTCATCACTGAGTCAAGTTTTGCTGTGTCCAATTTAGTCTTCGCTGCGTTGCTACAGTAGTAAACACGCTGCAAAGCCACCAGACTTGATGATCCCTAAATGCCATGATTGAGATTAAAATCAGGGAGCCAGTGGGGGAAGTGTGAATACAAGAAGCTAACAACCATGGTTGAAATATCAGGATGTAAACACTGGTGAGGTTATGCAAACATATGCACAAGGCAAACTGTTCACTTCACTAATAAATACTTCCGCTACCCCTCATTCACTTACCCTCAGCTCTTAGTATTACATCACAGCATAGGTTGCACAAGGACACTTGAGCCCCTTTTACACTGGACGGAAAAAAAACACTAACATCTGACTTTCGTCCTAAATGAGAAAGTTAACAATCAGCATTCATTCCGGGGTCAAATGATTCTACAGAAGTCATGAGTATTTATCTCCTCCAGCTCTGATGGGAGGAGGGAATGAAGGCTTTTTGCCCCCGTTGGTAACTTCTGCAACGTTTTTGCCTGTTTTCATAAATCTGCTGACTTGACTCTGTTTGACTTGGTTTGTTAGTCCAGCACAACAGGGATTTGCATCGCTATGACAACAGGCTACCGGCTTGAAGGTGTATAATAAACTGACATGCACTCCTCTTCAGTTTAGAGGCCGTATAAATTCTTCACAATAAAAGCACCCCATTATTTTATTACCTTTTTAAGCTTTTATTATGTAGCAAAATATATAACTGTTTTCATCAGCAGTAACTTAACACGACTCGCACACTGTTGAAAGCGAATATGAAACAATAGAATAAAGCAGATACCTGAGAGCACAAACAGCGGCGTAGGAGAGAAACTGAACTTTAAACCACAGAGTTAGAAGCTCCAGAAGTACTGAGAGCTGAACACACAGATACTTTTAAAAAACCTCTTTGCCTCTCCTATCCTGCCTAGATATGAGTTGGGTTGCAGCTTTCCAGCACTCATCAGAAGAAAAAAAAAACAGACACAGAAATTCGACCACCGGCAACTGGCACTGTGAAGCCAGTTGCTGGTGTGTGGGAGGGCGGACGCAATCTTTTAAAACTTAAAAATGCAATTTTTTGCATCTATACATGGCACAGGTGCTTTGTCACAATACTGAACCTCAGACAGATGTAGTAACATTTTAATTTTGAAAATGTGGCATGTAGTGTTCAAAATAGAAGAGATTATAAGGAAGACAACCTTTGACATGAGTTTTCAAGATGACTGTGGTGTTTGATGATTATGATGTTGCTGATCATATAAGTACAAGACAGGGTGATGTGTATTTTATAGTTACTTTATAGCTGTCACACCGGGATGCTTGCTTTTCCTCTGTCATTAATTGTGCAAACACCATTCTCTACACTTCAGCAGAGATGTGTTGGAGAGGCCCACTAATCCTCAAGTGCAAATCAGAGATAGCGCTCACTGCTTTGGGCTTAATGAAGAGAGGGAGGAAGGCTGATGAGTAAGAGAGACGTACTGATACAGAGAGGAGAGGACGGCTTTTCATTTGGAGTGTCTGAGAGTTTGTTCGTGCCACTGTTGCTGGGTTTTTTTCCCCTAAGAAACGCAGAAGAAGAGGTGTGACTCTTCATTATTTCTAGTGTTAGTAGGTATTGCATATAGAATTACAGCTAGTAGCAGTGGACTTGTATGTGAAAACACAGAATAATGTTGCTGGCTCACAGACATAAGAGAACTCAATGCTGTTTATCTCACCGATATTGGCAGGGTTTTTGTTTTGTTTGAAAGTGAACCGTATCATGTCATGCATGAGCAAGGAAAATGGGTTTGTAATTTTCCACTGGTGAAGTATGATGACTATTATTATGTATGGAGGAAGAAAAAGGGGACTAGGCATTACTATTGTGCTAATATGCAAGAGGTGTGTGGACAAGATGTGTACTGTGTCAGCACAGAGAAAAAGCAATAAGGCCTTTTTTTTCCCCTATTGTTTTATAGTTTTCATAGAAGGCGCACAGGAGGGTGTGAAATGAAACTGAAAATAGGGCACGTCTTCCATTTTTTTTCCTGCCCATATGCAATAAGTTTCAGGCTGCAACTCACCTAAAACGCCACCATCTCTGCAATGATCTCTCATCCTTTGCATCGCCGCCTCACCACGCTGCCTTTGATTTCAAGAGCTGAACTATTCTGCAACATTTGTTGATGTGGTTCTGCAAGTAAATGCTGCAGAATTGTGCTCCTCTTGGAATTGTTCTTCTTCGCTGACCACCGGGAGAGGAACCCACCACCATCGGCTATACACCGCAAAGAACTAAAGAGTGTCATTTGAGCATTTACATGGATCTGCACGCACGGCACGCCCACATATACGTAGATTACAGTAAAGAAGAAGGTTAGTTTGGCTGTACACAGCTAAACTTACACGCCACTAGTTGCAGGCTGCTAATTGCATGAAACATAATTTCCATACGATGTGATAGTTACACAGAGCAGATAAGAAAAATAATAATCAAAGTATCATGCAACATGATTTAGTAGTTTATTTCACTAAATTTAGCTAGATTGCTATTTTACATCTGTCATATTGTTTTCCCCCTGGATGATATCAAGTGGGAAGTGTCACTGTAACGTCATTTGCATCTTTGTATCTTATCCGGCGCTTTTCTCGCCGGATAATGTAAATTCAGACGTGT
This sequence comes from Lutjanus campechanus, assembly GCA_027495735.1. Lineage (NCBI taxonomy): Eukaryota > Metazoa > Chordata > Actinopteri > Lutjaniformes > Lutjanidae > Lutjanus > Lutjanus campechanus. Next base: position 2,739 of record JAJHUR010090235.1, on the reverse strand, counting down.
TCTGTCGCTTTTTTCTTCTGACGTTGGCAGCCTGCTTTGCTTCATAATTGTTGTCCCAGAGAATAGGAGGAGAGCTGTTGGGCTTACTGCTTCGTGCTTACTAAAACGTTGGAGGAGAAAACACGACCCACTGGCTATTCATAAGAGAGACCAATGGATCATTTCACTCTCTGTTCAATGAGCTTGATCCAATGAGCCTCCGATGAGTATATTCGTGCTTTGATTTAAGGAAAATAAATAATAGTATGAAAATTGCAGCTTGATAAATGATTGTATTTTAGATAACGGCTCTAATTCTCATCCAAACTTTCTATTAATGCTACTACAAAGAGTTTTTAACTGCTTATGAAACAATGTCACTTTTTTTTTTACAGATGCTGATGACCTACATAAGTTAATGAGACCAACAGTGCGTATAAATAATTCTAATACCTACCAACAGGTCGAATTCTCTGTGAAATCAGATGAAACAAGTCTGTGTTTCCTTTGTTTTGTCTCTAGACAATTTTATTTTTTGACGTTATATTTTGTGGTTATTACTGTGGAAACACTACTACTTTTGTCCACTGGTGCCTCTAAAATCAACAACTATAACTAAGCTAGCAGCACCGTTAGTCATCCGCTAGCTTCAATGTGAACAAATTTTGCCCAGCACATGTTTTGAAAGCGTTACCAACCTTGCATGAAATGTGTGAGGGTAATCTCCTTCTGAAGCATCCAAGAGACCATCTTCTGTTTTATGTTGTTGTTCATTTTGGTGATGTTGGGTCCTTTAAAATCGGTTGGAATGATACAACATCACGGTTTGATGCCTTGCACTCAGCATTTTGATCGGCTGTTGCTTGAAACTAGTTTCCCAAATTTGAGAGTTTTGCAGCTGCTGAATTTCAGACAGGATTGAGTTGTGTTGCAGAGGAGTTTCAACCAACTAAAGTTGCATGGAAGTTTGACCGTGTAAAGCCAGCTTTATAAAAACAAATGTGTTGCATGGGACTGATATCCACAGGTGTATCAGGACTAATATTCAGTTCAGAGATTAATGTAAGGATGTGAAACAACATTTAGGACACAAAAAAACTTTCTCTTGTCTCAAAGACAAACTGCATAAGTGAGCTCAGTTTTCACCACAAGATTTAGGTCAGGAAAACATCCACTGACTCAGGGTAGGATTGATAGAGCCTGACTGCATAAACTATTAAAACAAAGTGCAGTGATTATAAATTGACGCATGTTTGCAGGAGAGAGATGACAGGAAGTTAGGAAGAGAGAGTTGGGTGGGGGTGGGGGTGGTGGGGTGACAGAGTGCCTCCATTTAAATTAAGCAGAGTTTTTAATGGTTTTCACCTTAACATTATTCAGAACTTGATGTGGTGAATAGTTTAGGGGAAATATTCAGTTGTTTCCAGAGCGACTGCCTTGTCTGCCTTTTCATGTTTAAAAATCAAATTTAAAGTCCACTGATTGCACAGTGAGAGGTGCATTCATTCAAGGTGGGAAGTGTTGCTGCTAGACTGAATGAGAAATGTATTGTTCATTGCACAGCTCAATCGGAGTATTTCTTAAAGCCACAGGAAACCACAAATCCACAATACCTTTCTAACCATGTCATTTGGGGTCTTATGTGCATATTATTAAGCATCTAAAAAGTATTAAAAGCCTAATCCAAATTTGAAATATTGTGAAATATTGTTTTTGTACACTTTCCCTGATATTTCGTTTGAATTGGGTGAGCGTGTGCTTGGATGTTGACTATGAAAATTACGCATTCAATTCCACGAAGCAATGAAAACGATCCATAACATCAGTTGTTGCACTAAAACGGGTGCAACAAAACCTCTCTGCTCCGATTTAATCTGCCTCTTTCAGCCAACTCAGCAACGGGGAATTGAAGCCATTATATCGCTTCAGACTCCTTTGACAAAAACAGTAATTTTACCTCACAGGATACAGGAATTGCC
>JAJHUR010090234.1:527-15289 GCA_027495735.1 Lutjanus campechanus | reverse complement strand
CACACACACACACTTGCTACATGGTGGTTGACACACCACTGAGGGCAATGCTGATGTCGAGCTTGGCAGTCTTGACAGATTTTGCGCCAAACTAGCTACCATACTTCATATCATACAAGGCGTCATACTCTGAACACCACACCCACCGGAGGGGAAAATGATCAGTGGCACAATCTGCAACCAAAGGCTGAAACGCTAACAAAGTGACTGTAGCTAGCTTAAAAACATCAGATTTCAGTAGAGAGAGGAAAGGTTATTTTGATAAACTCACTATTTTGGGTTTAGTGTGCCTTCTCTTAACCTCATTTCATTCTAAGACATGATCCCACTGGACGTCCAGAAGTAAAATACTTTGATATTTTACAGCTAACCTATTAGATCATCATTTATCCTAACAAAGATCAAAACCAGGCCTTGCATAGCTTAGTTAGCTTCAACCTTTACATTTTGTCTGGGCAAATTAGCAACTTTAATTTAGTCAGGATGTTACTGAGTGTCAAGATCCCCCACTTTTCCCATTCATCCTGCTGATGCCTCACATCTGTATCCACTTTTGTCTTCTTAAAGGTTCAGTTTTTCAGTTATGCCACTTGTCAAAATTTAGTTCTAAGTTCTTCACCCTGTTAGTAGCGCCTTCCAACACACAGCAGCTTTTAGGCATTTTTCTGTTGTTTGCTCATACGTAAATACATGAATTCTTTTCCCCTCTGGTGTGGGCGGGGCTTAAATGTGACTCTGTCATCAGCATCAGCAAATATAACCAGCAGTCATCACTGCATATATCTGCATCTGTATGTGGCAAAAACACAAAAGAAAACAACACATTTAATTAAACAGTTTTTTATATAGTTTATGTAGAATAAGAATGTTAATGATTAATCGATCAATCGCTATTCAGAATTTAAATAATCAAAAATGTATTGTTTGAGAATTATTTGATAGTCTAGAGGTGGCAGTGACTGAGTCTGATTTGACATTGTTTTGTTTGGTAGAGGCGTTTGTTGAATAATAAAAGTTAAACTTAAAATGAGAAAATTAGTTTTTTATTCTGTTATTATTAATGGCATTTTAAACTATAAATCAGTTAAGTCCTCAGGGCCTTTTCTTTGCCCAAAACACTGATGGAGGGCCCGCTCTCTACGCGGGCACCCAAACCCCCAAGGGCCCCAGTGCAACCACAATGTCTGCCCCCTTATTTCTACACTGAATTTACAGTTGAATAATGAACTACTCTTGAAATTGTTAAAAATGAGCTTTTCCATTGCTTTAGAAATAGAGAAGTCACATACAGAATAACATACACGCCACATATTTATTCCTCCAGTGTTATTTGGATTTGTTCCTTAAATGTCAAGCAGTAGTGAATCTATTCAACATAATCCTGTAACTATTCTCTAATTTAAATTCACATAAACATTCACTTATCCCACAAGAGAACAGTACAATTAGTTATACCGTGAGGTGTTTCTGAACAGCGCAGACAGAACAACATGGGGAACTGGAAATTAAAACGCACTCCTCATACACAGAGGTGAAAAAAGAAAGAGCGAGACAGAAACAAATGTGTATAACAACTTGACGAGGTTGATATAGTACAGCTTGTGTGCGCAGCCAGTGGAGGTGGGTTCAAAGGCAGAAGTTAAGTGGCTCATTAATGGATACCTTTGGCCTCATCCGTCAAGTTCAGCTTCTGTTTGTGCGATTTATGTGCGAGTGCATGTGTGTGCGGTTAAGTATGATCTATGTGCATCTACTCCAGCCTCCCAAACATCATCAATTTACCAATAATTTCAACATTAACATCATCATTTTAACACGAGCAGCTATGTAATTAAATGGAGGCAGGATTTAAATGAAAGATATAACATTTCAGCTCACACATATACAGCCCCGTCTGCAGCACAGCCCAACATATATATACACTGTAGAGGAACCCGATCGATTGGGATCACCGTGTTAGCATTGCAGATGGCCATCATGTGAAAGGTATCATGTGGGAATCAATCACGGCAGCAGCATTCGAGCTTTGGAGATTCCACGGGGATAAGCCCGCTCAAATCTGACGGGCTGGGATTTGGCACTCCAGAGCTTTGCTTGTCACAATATTGATTTAGAAATAATTACCCAGACTGCTTAGTGATTCCTCGCATGTTTCGCCTGTATCCTGCCTATGCCTCCCTCCTGCATGCCACTGCGGCGAACCAGCCCCTTATTTCGCCTCTGATTAGATGTACCAAACATCATCTGCAAGAGAGCTGTCTGTTTTGCAATACAGCTGGAGTCGTCGGCCCCTCCTGCAGCGAAGGCTAACAGAGAAGCTAGTAAGTAATTACCATCAGAGCTGGTAGGTTAGCATACAAAGTATGAGTGACAGCTATAAGCCCTCTAAGTGCTGATTGAATCACCGTCTTTACAGAGATGCAAATTATTGAAATACACTATCAAGCCAAGTGATAAGTGATTGCCTGTCATATGTTTTCCTACCTCCAAAGTCACCTCAAATGACTTGTAATGACTGAACAAGACAGAATTTAGCTTTGCCACTGAGCACGAATCAGGGTTTCAACGTTTATTTCTGGTTGAAAACTGGGTGATATTCAGTCTGAATGCCTAAAACACCTCTTTACACCCTCTTTTCAACCAGCTAAAATGCAGCTACAATATCAACATGCCACACAACACAAATTTATTTAATGATTATATTATGATAATATATTAAGTTGCAGGTTGAAGGAGAGACAATACTGACCTGCGTGAAGATATTTTGTCCAAAAGATTGACAAAATGTGGTCTACATGAAGAGGAAATTTCAACATTTCATATGTAAAGTCACAAATATGGAGCTTGTTAAGCTGTGTGCTGCCAACAAGAGGCTCCCAGGGCATTGTAATGGGAGAAGTTCTGTGCATTAACATAAAACCCACTAAAATTTGGACCAATCATCAGCTTAATCAATGAGGAAAATCATTTTTAGTTGCAATTACTGTTTTCAACCTATTCTGAATGTCTTTAGTCACTTTTTAAATGTCTTTTCGAGGTAAAAGTGTTCACTGGTTTCTGATATATTGCCTGTTGCTTCGGTCAAACTTGAGAACTTCCAGTAACAACTTCTCTAACTTCTTGGCAACACAGCAACTCTGTAACTTACGTCACAAACATGCTCCATCAGATTTACCGGGCATTAAACAGAGGGATGTCGAGGCAAGGAGGCCCATGCTGTAAATAATTTCTGAGTTTATTGTGTCACCTTCCAAGGGCTAACAGTTTTATGATACAAAGCGAGGACTCGCGGAGGTAGCACCATCTGTAGGAGCTGCTCTATGTCATTAAAGTCAGAACAGAAGCATAAATATCTGTTTCATGACTGGGAGAAAGAAGCATGTGTGAGAGGACAAGAAAAACATGCACTATGTATTTCTACCGCCGTGGTTTTTGTGTGGTTTTTGGCACATCTGCTCTGCTGAGAGGATTTGATAAAGAGTCCATGCGGCCCATCCGGCATAACTGCTCAGCAGGGCTAAATGATCGGGAGGCATGCTGACTTTAAGTGCTCTAATAGCACTGGATCATATAACCCAACGCTACTGCCCCGCTGTAATAGACTAATTATGGATCCATGCAATACAGAAGACAGCAGCTGAGCACATTCTCTCTGTTGCAGCCTCCCAATCCATTTCTCACACTTTCTGCTGCGTTAAAGCCTAAATTAGAGATGGAGCACATGTTATACCCTTCAAACATACAAACTGGACATGAGGAGCGCAGGGAAAGATGAATTTCAGATTTGTGTCTGCCTGCTGGTGAGCTTAAACAGACACCACGTGCCACTTAGATAACACCTACTACACCTAATGGGACAGAATGTAATGAACAGAATAATGGGCGCTTTCCTGCCTAAAATCGGAAACATTATCATACAAATGGACTCATAATTCCACTTCAATCTAGCGGCAATCTTTTTTAAACAAATCTTAGAAACAGGGCTTTATTTGACAGCTTTTATATTTAATGCTAAATCAAATTTTGCATTAAATTTTCCAGCACTTATGACACTTAAAAGCATGATGACAACATAGACTGTATATTAAATACTGGACAGAGCTTTCAGGTCTGAAAAGGGAAGCCAATGTTGAAGTGCCTTAAATGTGCATTCTTTCTCATAGCCAGCAGAGGGCAACTCCATTGGTTGCAAAAAGAAGTGCAATTGTGCGTACTTTTATGTCAAAATAACCCCACCTATTACTTGATTTACAACATCACTAAACAGTGTCCTAGTGAGTATATCAGAGTGCGGCTCAGGCTGCATTTTTCTGACCAAACCCGGCCCGCGTCCGAGACAGTAATGACCGAGCCCGGCCCAACCCAACAAGCTTTCTGATTTTTATGTCCAAACCCGACTGGAGCCCGAGGCAGCTTGTTACCTGACATAGTCATTGTTATCATGGTTACAGCTTGTCTGTTCACCCTGATTACACATGGACAGTGCTGTCCTCCTGTGGTTGATGGTTCTTCCAGCAATGCAAAAGTTCTGTTCACTGCTGTTTTGTTTGGCGTCCTCCATTTTCATTAGTTTAGGATGAATATTTACTGCCTGAAATGTAACTGTTAGCAACATGTTGCATTTAGGCGTTGTCACGTAAATAACAACTGAACAGGCCGTAGCACTAGACAGCAGCATGTCAAGTAGGCCGAATCTGAGAGCCGAACCTGAGCATGATTTCTGATTTGTTATCTGGACGCGGCCCAACCCGCTGGAACCCGCCGGGTCCCGTCGGGCTCGGGTTGGATATCCACACTCTAGAATATATGGTCTCAATTGCAGGTGTAAAGTTTTCTACTACACTGCGTGATGTTCATTTTTATAAATCATGGTCCCATTTTGAGTAAAATAGAGGGTCCAGTTTCCAACAGAGCCCAAAACTGATCAAAATGTCAAACTAGGCAGTATTAATCAAATATGTATTAATATTCTGTTACTATGTAATGGGTCATTTGTAAGTAGAAAAGTTCAAACATACCACTCAGGGCTCGGTTAATAAATTCCAGAACGTATGGCAACCGTTCCTGGACTACTTTGATTATATTTACATTACAAGAAATAATGCTTAATGTCTGTAACTCAGAGCACAACTCTATAAGATCGCAAGTTAATGCAGCAACTTCAATTCAGCACATCCACAACATTTAAACACAGCATCAGAATACAAAAAGCAGTAATACCCTATCCAGCATGCATGCACAACATGCATTCTTATAAACAATTGGACTTGAGGGTTTTTTGCGTACCTAAACAAATCAATTATTTTGAATGTTTTCAAAATTACAGAGTTCTCCCACCAGATGCTCGGGTATGTTGTATTTACCACACACACTTCTAATAATCAGTGTGGAAGAGCCAAGGAATGTTTCCTGACTGGCAGAAATGTTCCTGATCAGCAGGACATTCTTCTTTTGCCCTCAATACAAGAACCCCCGAAAGTCTGAGATGTGATAAGTAAAATACACCACAGTGAAAATTTTCCACAAGAAATGAACAAGAGTCTTTGAACTCCACACCATGACCAAAGATTAAACAGTGACTCACGGCTGAGCGGCGACAGGGAGAATCAATTTCATGACTTATGCAAATTCAGCTGCAGTGATTCGATGGTTAAGTCGCAAAATATTCTCATACTTGGATTCCAGTTATTTTGTATATTATTTAATTTAATCTAAGCTAATAAGATTGCCTGTAAAAGCCGCTACAAAACTAAAAACACAGGGTCTTAACTTAATAACAATGTGGCTTTCATTCTCTTTAAGCACTGAGGGATTTTAGGTTCCAATTCTCCACACAAGACCCTTCATCTACACTGAAACTGTTGTTATCCATAATTGCACCATATTTAGCATAACTATCCTATTAAAGCCTGTGTGTGACTCAGCCAGGTTTGGTGAGAACAACAGTTGTGGTTATTTAACCTCTGCCAACGTGTCTGGCAGGCCAGTGCAGCGTCAGCTCTGGTTTGAATCCTTCTCTGCAGGCCAGTACAACTGAATCATCGTGTTTTCTGGAATCAGCCTCACAATGAGTGCTATTTACTGTATCTGGATAACAAGCCTCACAATGGAGCAGCATCACCTCTGCCGCCCCAGCGACTCAACCCTGCCAAGTTAATGACCGCATCTGTGCAAAAACACACAGCCAACGTCCAACCCCGAGAAAGCGAGGGGCTAATTTGCTTGACTGGGCTCATCTCTATTCACAGAACTCTCTTTCCTCTGTGGTAATAAGACGTGGAAAAGCTGCCAGATGGTTGTTTAACCTATGATGATCTGCAGTATACAAGAAAATCCCAGTCTTCTGCTGATCAGTGAGTAAATCACACAGGCCTTCAAAGTATAGACTCCATTGGTCCAATCAGCAGAGACTCGCGCTATAAACCATCTATTACCGCGGCAGGAGATTGATGCTGCAGTCGGTGCAACGGAGGCTATTTAGGCTCAAGGCCTAAATAGTCAAATGACCCAAAAACCAACACCCGTCCTTGAGCTGATGGATCGCAGTCAATGTTCAGTTATAGGCTATGGAAAATCATTTTAACATGTTATGGCCTTTGTGTGACTGAGGGGTGAACGCATTGACCTGTTTAAACCAATACGGGGGCTGCCCAGTGTCGGACTCACATGAACTGGACAAATGTTATTATTGAATGTAAATAATTGAAATAAGGTTTATTTATATTATTGATTATTCTTTCAATTACATTTTTGACTGTTAGATTTTTCGTCTACATAATGTCAGAAAATGGTGAAAATGCCAAAAGAGGCGTTTTCAAGTTGTTTGTTTTGTATTACCAATGGTCAATATTCAATTTATTGATGTAAAATTTGAAAAATATTTCTCTTGATAAATGACCAATCTGTTACCTGACGTTTTGCAAGTTATAAGTAAGTCTCATTGATTTGCAAAGCTTGCTATAAAGCAGTGGTGGTTCTTGAACAATTTTCCTGTGAGGGCCAGGCTGGGCTGTTGTTTTGTCAGAGGGGCACATTTGACCTGGGCCTAAAGTAACACTGTTAAAGCTTTCAAAATTTTTAGCTCAGTATATAAAGTAATAGTGCACAACAGTATTTGTTTTATTGCCATGGTGTCAGCACCATGTCATTGCATGATAGTGACAATTCCAGACTCAGCCTTGACATAAAATCATGCGTGAAACTTCAAATGTCGAATGAAGTTGGAATCACAAATTTTCATGTCAAAAGGTCTCTGCTGGACTTCACCATTTCATTTGGGGAGGAGGCACAGGTTCACCTTGATCCTCCAGGGACACAGGTCATTCCCTGTGTCCCTGGAGCATATACTGCGATGCCTGCAATGTCCTTATACTGTTTTGTCTTTGAACTGAAAATAATGCAACGGTGTGTAACAGTGGAAAGAGTTAATACACATATGAACTTGTATTTGAATGTCTTTAAAAAGCTACATATCAAGTTCCCCTTACTGTAGATTTATCATGCATGGCTTGATTGACATCATAGAAGTCCCAGACTTTTTCAAAAGATGTGTAGGCCTGAGTAGAAGTATTATTGTGAAAGGTATTCACAATAAACTATTCTGAAGCATAGATCGACTGCATATCTTCTTCATCCACTGATGCTCATTCATTACATTAACCGTCTCCTCCAGAGTTCTGAGACTAACGTCTGGCCATTCATACAAGATAATGAAAGTGGCATTTTAGTGCAGTGGATATCATTAGCTCTAAATGGGTGCAGCATCAGTGTGACGGGCTTTTGCGAGAAATAAAAATGAAGGGCCGTGATCTATGCCTTTTGCTAACAATTCAAGAATAATCATGTTCCTGTTTTAGCTTGTCACTGAGCCTTCTGTGAATATTATGTTTTCATCAAAACTTTAAAAGTTTTAGTGATAAAGATAAGAGGAGAATTAAAATTATATGCTTTACACGAAAGAAAGAAACTCAAGGGCCCATTATTCTTGCATACTATGCAAATGAAGTGATTCACCTTCACCAAAGGCAATAAAATGAATTAAAATAAAATTGAATATACATTCATTATCCTGCCAGCCCACAGAAGTTTAAATAGCTGCTTTGACATACAGTGAGATTGGTCCCTGCTGGTGCGGTTTTGATTTGCATCATGTCACTCAGCTGTTGTATAAACGTAGAGATGCTGTCATCTGAATTTAGGATTTGGAACATCTGTTTTTTTGCAGTCAGGAAGGGAAAAGGAGGGCAGACGCTCACAGGAGGCAGACACGGAGCTGGAGTTCTACAGGGCATTTGCACAGCTCTGTTGTCACATTGTGACTCATTTATTCTCAGCAGGGTTTTCAATTACCAATGATTAAAATCCCCTTTGGTGCTCCTTTTTAGGATAAGCAGGAGCTGCCTTAATAATGAGAAGGAGCTCAAACGGCACATGTAGTGAAAACTGTCCAATAATAAAACTATTTGTAAGGCTGATGGAATATTTAAAAAGAACAGTGTGATGCTCCCTGGCTTGATAATCACCAATAACTGATGCATGTTGCCTAAAAATGGTTTGTGAAGTCCTCAGTCTATGTTATGTTGGAAATAGTTAGCTTGACACAATGCATGGTTTCATGTGAGGAATTACAGTATTATGGCATTATTAAAGCAAGACCATTAAAGGGGCATTCATGCAAAACAAGTGACCCTGGGTTACTGCTGCTCTCAGCAGCCTTGATGAATAGAGACAGGCGTACAGTGGGGGAAATGCAGCTACAACTGTAAATGAGTCTGTGCAGCAGTGTTACATACACAAGTGCACATGTGAACAGAAACAGACTGCAGAAAAGCCACAAGGAGAGACCATATTAAAATCATCTTAGGTTTAATAATAAATAATAAACCCCATCAGTATAAATGTAACCTAAAGAAAAAATTCAGATCTTTAAACATTTGTGTACATTTGGAGAAGAAGAGAAATCTGGTTCTGTTTATTGACTAAATGACTAAAGAGTGGTGACAAATAGCAGCATGAGTAATGGAACCTCTTGCAGTGTTTTGCTGGAGGAAAGTTCTCACGATCACACAGTCAGTTCTTGCTGTAGCCTTTACTGGATAATCTTTGATGCTTCTTGTGTTATGATGTATGATTCGCCAGATGACCAACTTCTTATATCAAAGGGACAGTAACACACCAAAATCTGAAATACATATTTTGCCTCTTAGCTGTAGTGTTATGTAGAGATGTCTGTCTTCTCTCAAATATAAAGGAACTAAACGGCACTGTGCTTTTTGGTGCTCAAAAGATTAGTCCGGAGGGCCCGGACATTTAATTCAGCAAAGTGGGGATGATTGCATCTTGTAAAACCAGCCTTGGTTCAGCAGTATTTTGATCTAAGGAATGAAAAAGTTTTATGTAGTCTGTGTCAGAATAAAGTGACAACCACTCAACTGGAGCAATATGTAACCATAGTAACACATGATGCCATCAAGACGTCTTTTTCAGAGACGTCCCTGCTTATTTCAGCAAGAAACAACAATAAAGTTAATCAGTTTGAACACTGAATGTTTTGTCTTTGTACTGTATATGATAGAGTAAAGGTTGAAAAATGTTTGCAAATCATTGCATTCTGTTTTTTATTTAACATTTTACACAATGTCCCAACTTTTTTGTAACTGATGGATAAACAGCACTACAGGTAAGAGGAGGAAACATGTATTTTTGATTTGGGGTTGTATTGTCCCTGTAAGTATGGTTTATTTTGAAAGACATTTAACGAGTCTAATCACCATCCTCTCCTTTGATGACTATTATTTGGCAAATACCACATACTGAAGACACCAGTGTTCTCTTTTGTATGTGCGTGAGACAGACACAGACAGCTTAAGTCAGACAAGCGTGCAATCTGCTCCGTCCTCCCCCGATCTCTGAGAAGTGTTTGACACTTCTGTTGTCACCTCCTACAGCATGGACACTGTGCACAGGTGTTCCATGCATGCATTAGCATTAATGCACCTGAGGCAAGCTATAGCAAATCAATACTGAGATGTGCAATGCTACAACACAAATTGTAGCGACACCGCACCCCGCTGTTTCCCAAAGCAGGGAGTGATACCTCCACATGCACTAATACCATTTCCAATTCATCACGGTACAAGTGAGCTACATTTGACCAGACAATAGAGAGGCATCGCTTCTGTAGAAAATTTTTACTGTGACTGATCCGAAACAGAGGAACATGGTCACAGTGTGATAGGGACACGCCATGCGGTGTTGTCTTGTTTACAGTGACCCGCAGCTGCGAGGGAGAGATTCCTCCAAGTCCAATCAGATTAGGGTTGTCATTATGTATCAAAGGTGGGAACGCCAGAGGGAGACGGTGCTGAGGGGGTAAAGCTTACCCCATGACACAAATCTGACAAACCAAACGTTTAAACCCATTATTGTGTCCCTGTGAGTCGAGGCACTGTTCATTTTAGCACAGCTCAGTCTGATTCCCAGGGATGAGGCACATGGATGTTAAACTTGTGAAACATAAGGCAGTCGTGCCAAGGGAAAACAAATAAAAATTGTGTGAACCAACTCCTGCCTTCTTGTTTTTTCTCTCTTTCTAGTTTGTGGTGCCTCCCAAGTCCCGACCATGAGAAAGCTGTGTTCGTTCTGACAAAATTCCCGTCAGTGTCTGCCTGAAGATCCAGCCTGGTCCCACTTATCCATCAAACGCAAAATAATGTACAATTAACACTCGCACATAAACACAACACGCAAACTGTCGAGACAATGAAAGCACGCTGAAGGCCAATATTTGGCAACACACAAAGACTTCTGATTAAGTGTCCTGTGAAAGACACATGTGCAGCCACTTCAGTGACAGTCGTTGCCATGGTAAAGCTGAGGCACTTGAGTTGAGAATTTCAGTTTGTCCTTTCCTCTTTCGCTCCTGATGGGACAATGTAAAAGCCTTAAGCATATTACATTTCTGCCAACTCCAGAAATGACTGATTTCCTGTGATTGCTTTGTGAAGTTTCATTAGCAAAATCTATTTTTAGGGACAATTTAGGGATGAGTCTATTTAGGGCAGGTTATTTGTAATATCTAGTGCAGTATACTATAGAATCAAGAGCAAATATTCTTTTGTGTTATGTTTGCTCCAACTAAGTAGCTTAGTCTAACACTCCTGCAACAATATAATCTAGTTATTACTGCACTCTTGCATGGATATAGGCACGCAGTGTAGATTTATCACACTGTTTCTATAGAATTTGCCAGCTAACAGATTAGAGTAATCCAGCAACATGTTTAACCTCTTAAACTCTGCAGGGACGTCCAAGTCCCAAGTCAACATTACTCTCTTTCAGAGGCTGCAGCGAGCTCAGTTTAGATCTAGAGTGCAGATACAGCAAAACTACAGTAGAAGATGTAAGGAATTCATTGGTACCAGTATCATGTTAGCTTGTCAGGAAGGGGGGTAAATAATGCTGTAAAGTTAGGCTAAATTAAGTGAAAAACTTTCTGAAAAGTTCATTGACCTTTTACCTCAAGAGTCTCTGTCTTACAGACATACCCACTTTATGCTAATCCCATGCATTTTTGGTCAGAAACCATGTAATTTTTGTATGTAGTATAAATGTGGTATTTTTTGCCTTATCTACTGTAATATTTCTGCAAACTGGGGTCCTTAAACAGCATTGGCTGGAAACCTGAGACTCTTGTGAATTCAGTGGACCCAATAGCATTCATGTGTGGTGATGTTAGTCCCCTTAGCTATTTCATTGTAGTGAGGCCATATTTAGAAACCTGACCTCACTGTACAAAATGACCTATTGTGACCTCTAAGATAATGACAGCCTCATGAAACTTCACAACCGCAAACTAGAGACCTGGAGCATTCAGAGGATGGATGGCGGTTTGTGAGCAATTTCAAGAACAGAAGTGCTCGTCATCCACTTGCAGAAGAATGCAATTCTGGCAGAAATCTCCAAAATGTAAAAACATTTTTGAAACCAAATCACAGCATGACTTTTTTTTTTTTATGGTGTTCGTCAAGGTCTTTGTTTCTTAATGTGGTATTCTGGAGGAGTTTTTGACCATTTTTATCGATTGTTGAGTGGTCACAAATGGTTAAATTCTGGACCAAATCTGTGTTTAATAATTGGGATAAACCCCAAAACTGCTGCAACAACTTACGAGGCATACTGGAGCATGAGAAGGGGATGTTCTTGGCGACTACTAATTAATTTGATCAAACAGAAATTTTAATTTAGACAAGTCAACCAGTCTTAACGTAAAAAAAACCACCAGTGCTAACTTCAAAAGCCAGCATCTGTGATGGTACAGGGATATGTTAGTTCCCATGTCATCATGGGTAACTGTCACATCTGTGGTAGCATCATTAATGCATTAACACGGGTACATATGCTGCCATCTTTTTCAGGAACGTCCCTGCTTATTTCAGCAAGACGTTACCAAGACACATTCTGTTTGTGTTACAACACTGATGCTTTTCAGACTGTGCAGGATTACAGCGGCTGCAGGTGAAGAATGTGTGTCGTGACATAAGCTGCAAAACAGTTGTACATTAATAAAATATTAATAAACGGATTAACTGACTAGTATTTCTGGTGCTGATTAGCGATGATAAATGTGGCACCTAACCAAAACAAACACAATGTTAATTACAGACTTATGAAAGGAAAACCTGACACAGAGAGCTGAGCTGCATCTCAAATTACTCTTCAGGTTTCCAGCTTGCAGATGATGTACACCACTTCAATGTTGCGTACACCGCTGATATGCTGGAAAAAGGTTAAGCACTTTTGTTTACTGCCTAATTGGATTTGTCAACCAGGCAATAGACTGAGTATCTTTCCCAAAGGTTCATTACAGTGGCATTAGTCATTTCCACATTCTCACCCTCATTTAAGGAAAATGGCCAGACAAACTCCTGTTGTCAGTGTCAGCAGTCTGAAGAACCCGACACAAACCGAGCATTCATACAAAAAAATGTGCTGGGGTCAGCCGAAGCTCCTCAAAACAAACATCACAGCGGGGTGAAACTCCATAACTGAGCTACTTCAGGTCAGCTTTAAAAAAAAAGAAAAAAAGGGCCACTTGACGGGCAGATCTGCCTGCTACACTGCAGAGTCAGGCTCCCGCAGCAAGAGCACATGAAAAGCATGCTCTGCGTTTGTTTACAAAACAGTGTCAGACATGAGTGCGGGGTGTCAGGATGGTGAATGGGTCCCGAATGAGGTCACAAGTGGATTTAAGCAGCACTATGTAAATGACCTTTCCTATAGGATTTCAATGAGCACTAATCTGCCCGTATGACCCAGTCTCATCTCTCCCTCTCCCCCCCCATTAACAAAGAGCCTCTGTCAGCGAGTTTCCCCTCTGCTGAGAGAAAGAAAGCAGACAGAGACAGAGCGCACGCACACACACACACACACACACACACACACACACACACACACACACAAACACACACAATAAATGAAGCTGCCTTCCCAGGAAATGGAGATACATAAATAAGCCTAGTTTTCTGTTCCTTCTTGGCTGCAGTGAAATTATAATGAAGAGGCAGCTCTTTCAAAGTAAATAAACAGATGGATTAAACACAAAAACAAAAAGCACAGAGTTGTGTAATTGATGCAAATCATGCCTCAAATGCAAAGCATCTTCTCTGGAGATGAGACCAGGCTGCATAAATTGACATTTACAGAGAAATCCGGGGTGTTGAACACTCTTCTTATGAAGCCACTCAATTGCGTTTAACACAGTCATTGTATTAGAGTCAGCTGCAGTGTGCGTGTGTGCCTGTGTGTGTGTAGCGCATGGTTTCTTTCATTGTGACCCACATTATATTTGGCAGCTCGAGCCAAACTCATAATACATCTACGGTTGTTGTTCTTATAACAGACAGGAGATGAAAAAGGAGTAGGAGGGGGTCATATCAGACTTATTACTGGCTCCTACCAACAATACTGAGGCCATGTGAGTCTGATGCACTGGTGTTATCGATGTTACAGCCCTGATTCAAGCCAGGATGGGAGACAAAGAAGACAGCGGGTCATACAGGGACATGAAAACAGTAAAATATAGCGTCTTACCTTTATGTGAAAGGATCCGTCACAGAAGAGACCAAAAAAAGAAGGAAGAGAATAGACAACATTAGTGAGTTATCTCCAATACAGCACTGAAAACAAGCAAATAGAGCCAAACCGACATATTGGATTGAAGGACATTTATCATCAACAGAGGGTTGTTCAACAAAATTACAGCTGTAGTTCCTTCATAAAGTGATCTGCCGATATTGGCCTAGCACAGCCATATTGTTCTGTATCAGTATCTGTGTACATGTATAGTTATTCATGATTATCAAAAATGCCATTGATAGTTTACCGTTTCAGTGTCCTGATGTAATTTAGGATTTTTTTAAAAATATAAATAAATAAACATGAAAAGCACAAAGGGTTCATGAAGATTAGTTGCCTATGTGTATTCATGCAATTTTTATACCAGCCACAAAAATGTCTTTAACATTCAGTCTTGCACTGTCGGCACAGAGTCCCCAAATGTAAAAAAGTTTTTGCATTGTGTTTTGTGCTTCCATGACGTGAGTGCCCAACTCTCAAACGCACACAAATAATGAATCACACCTTCACACAGATCTCCCCACTGCCCTGAACAGAAAAAAAAAGCAAAAGTAAGAAAAACATTCTCTCTTCAGTCCCACCCACTCCCATCTCTCTGGATAAACAGCAGACACTCTAAAAAAATC
>JAJHUR010090233.1:0-11364 GCA_027495735.1 Lutjanus campechanus | reverse complement strand
AGGCCTGGTGCTGTCAAAAAATATCAATATATCGATGAATATATGAAATGCTTTCATTCATAATCAATACTCTGATACCAGCTGCACTTTCTCACTTTTTCTTGGAGTTGACGCACACTGCTGCAGTGCCCACATAGTCCCGTCTCCTCTCCCTCACAGTGCTGTCTTCTTCTTGCCACTTGTCTCATTCTTGCCTCACGCCTTGTTATATTCATCTTTCAATAAAAATCTAAAATTTTATGCCCTCCACGTTGAGTCAATTTTTCCCAATTTTCCCAAAATAATACTGTGTCAGAAATTAGAAATTCCAGTATCGTGACAACACAACATTTAATCTTCTCATCGAAGTCTTGGCAAGAAACTGAATAAGATCATTTTCCTCTGCAGTCACGTAATTAGGTTATTACTGTTAATTATTGTTATTATTTATTATTGACAGGCCTGATCTCCTGAGCTTAACATGCATGCTAAGCTATACAGGGAATGAGTTAATGGGCATTACGAGATAGTAAACTATTTATTTTACTTGGAGAGTTATGTTTGATTTTGTGCTCCTGCCTTCGAACATTTTCTGTAGATTAATTTGTACGCTTGCAAACATCTGACAGTTTTTATATTTATCTGCTCTGTCGGCAGTGTCGCTTTCAATAGTGTGCGTTGTCGAGGCTCAGATTTAAGACACAGCAGTGCGTTACGCACTCACAGGCTGTGCCAATTCTTGCTTTTTTATGATGTGTTTATAGGCAGCTGCGGTGTGCATACAGGCATGTTATTTCTGAATTTGAATCACCTGCTGGTCGCCTTTTACAGCAGGTGGAACAACATTGTGGGTCACTCATTGTTGCTCTGTCGGCAGCCTGTAAAAATCTATAAATGCATGATTCTCGTGGAGTTGTTTTATGTGTGTGTCCCCGGAGGCACCTGAAGCTCGACCCAGTGATCACTAAATACCGGTTCTAAATTAGCAGTCTTAAACACAGACTGCGGAAAGTGTGATTTATTTATTTTTTTTTAAATGGACTTTATATAATCACCGAAACATGACGATGATTCTGAGCTGAAAATACTGCAGGCTGACATCACTTCATTTACATTTGGTCAGTTTGTGGAGTATGAGTCAAAAAAAGACCCAGAAGCAAAAGACTCTGTTTCTGGAAGGACTAAAATGTTTAAGGCTATATTTTCTTTCTTTTTAAAGGAGAAATATGCAGCAATTGTGCACCAAAAATGAGTGCTGCTGTCCATATAGTGAGTTGGAGACACAGACTGTCTCTTAAAAAGGTTGAATCCCTGTTTAAAATACAGTCTATGGTTGAAGCGAGTTGTTTCTCCCCGCCCACTCCTCCCCAGACTCGAGGAAGCTCACTGCTCACTGCAGGAGCACAGGACAAGTGCAGCATTATACTTTAACAATAACAAGCAGCAACCAGTCCTACAATGTAAATTGTCAGTCAATGTAAAGTTAAGCCTGTTATCCTGAAAAGAAAAGCCCGCTGCTCTGAAAATACACACTCTGGACTTTGCGTTCACTGTCAACCTGCCGTTTGCCTGCCAGACTCCATTAACAAATTGCTCAATTTAACCGTTATGAACATCTGTGTGTTCTGCAAGATTATTAATGATTTCTTACGACTCATAAACAGACACTAACTCATTTGGCAAACATTCGGCATTAATTTAAACTCTAATTAATGTTAAACAGCAAAATAAAAAAGCGTAGAAAAGACATTTCGAAGGACGACACCACAGCTGAAGCGAGTATTTCAACTATGAATGTTTCCTTAAACTCTGATGGAATTTTTGCATTGTAATAAAGTAAAATGTGAGCTCTAGTTGTAAATTTATTCAATATAACCAAGTAAAATCAACAAATGAAACAGGTGGCGGGCAGCTTGGGCGGAAAGACATTTGTCAGAAAGTAAATGTTAAGATATTCATGGATGGGGAACAAGTGAGATGAGCAATTTAACATCTGCTTTTAAAGACGCAAACCTCGCAGGAGGAAGTGGCATGTTCAGCAAATCTGTATTTTTGCAAAGGGAAGGATGGATCTGATCTCTGTTAACTCGAGACACCAGTCGCCAGGTGTGAATTTAAGCCACATAAATCCTGTTTCACACGCGCAATCACGCACTCGCGCTGCTCTCGAGCCTGCCATGGGCGGCAGAAGACGACGAGCGGAGGAGAATGAGGTTATGAGGCAGCATTTCTACTTCCACTTGAGGAGTTTTCATGTGACAGAAGTGAGAGGGGAAATGAGGTAACTTTGCTGGGTGACTTGCGAGGAGTCTTGACCTGGTTCCACTAAGCTTCAATCTGTCAGAGGTCTGTGTGATGCCATCAGAAGACTGATATCCCACCAGCACAGTGACATTTAACCTCCCTCCCCGTCTCTTTTTATCTCTCCCAAACACACATGTATCTTCATGTGCTCGCTCTCCTCCTCTTTCTCTCTCTGGTTCACCGTCTCTTTTATGTAGGACATAGCTTGTATATAGATAGATATTTTCAGTGTCTTGGTCCCCAGGAAATTTCACTGGGAAACTTCCAAAGAACAGATCGCCCCACTTTCCTGCCACTAAACTGGAACGGCCAATTTCCCTCCCTCCTTGTTTGACATCGACACACAAAATGGCACTCTGATGCGCACAAACGGACACCACAAATCTCCTGTACGCCCTGTTTGTGTATCTGTGCAAGAACTTTGCATACACATCGAACACCCCAATTCCCTGTGACGTTGTAGACACAGATGGCTAAAGGCTAATAATGTGTCTAAACCTTGACCCACTGGTCAATAGTGCACATGCAATAATCACCCTCCAGCACTGAGGCATCCACACGGGAACTATACATGACATAAATGTTAATCTAAACTGCAGGAACCCAGGGGAACTTGAGCGAAGGAGAATGAAGCCGTGTCTTCTACGCACATTCTGATGTAACCATCCCTTGTGCGATTAAACTAGGGTGAGCGCCGGTGGAGGAACCTGGTTTGAGTTTCAGAGTAAAAGGGTGGGGTGTGCAGCAGCGTCACTGGGCTTCTCATCACGGAAAAATTTGCAAAATTAGGCCCAGGACACCTCCAAAAAGAACACCAGCACATTTGGTGTCCCAGAATCTCCCCTTCTGTTCACCTCAAACTCACCCATCACATCTACTGCTCTACAGCTAGCTCTGTGAGATTGAACTTATACAGCGGTGATCGGAGTTAACTGCTAACATAAAACATGTTTACGATGATGATGCTAACATGCTAATGCTAAGAAGGCATCATGTTTGCCATCGTCAACATTTGCTGGTAAGCACTTGTCGCAAACTGCAGCTGAGGCTGATGATAATGTCATTATCACCCATTGGTTTGTGGAACACATCCTCTGATTGGTTGACAAGTAAAGAATACAGCCTCTGATTGGTCGGCAGACTCAACCCACTGCATCTTGGGTTGGAACAACAAGCTAACAACAACAACTGTTTTGAAAAATTGATAAAATAACTACAGAAGACAAGATTACTGGGTTACAAAGCTTCTGAAAGGGATACGATCTTACCAGAGCCGACATATAGGTAAAGATACAATGCTAACGTTAGCACAATCTTTACATTAGCCTTTCCTGCTCAATTTCAGGGCTAACCCTGTTACTTTTCCAGCAGTTGGGAAATCACATACAGTATTTTTCTTGGTCTTGAGAGGCTGCTGCACACACTGTAACCTGAACTGTACATTTACAGCCACAGTGACAGCTAGGTTTAAGTTTCTGCTCCGATATTAGCAAGGGTAGTCTGCCACTCGCTCTCCTTCACTTGCACACCACACACACTTACACACTGTCAATTGGGTCCTATAAAACGTCAGTAAACTAACCTGACACACCAGATGGTTTGTTACACAGAATCGTCTGGGAAGTCAACCTTAAAAAAAACTGTTTGGCAAAGGGCAGGCACTTTGAAAAGACACTTGGCAGGTGACTGGAGAAGAGTGAAAACATCTTTCCCTTCAGTGCCGTTCTTTGCTCTTCTTTCAAAGAAGAAATACTCTCCAGTTCTGATATAACCGATGCTATCATCAGTATCTATGCTAACCTCTTCAGGAGCCGCCATTGTTTATTCGTCATGAGTCGCTTCCACGGACGCTTCTTGCTGTCGTCACACCTAAATCCACGCCCATAGCTGCCAGTGGTCCCTCCTAGGACACTGATTGGCTGCACCACTTTTGGTCCACTCACAAGGTAAGCAACAAACCACCAACCAGCGGGAATATGTTTCTGTGGTCAGATAAAGCCTGAACCAGAGGTGACTTGGATGAGAGGGAGGAGTTAGGAAGGATACACTTCGCTATGCCTCTTTCCTGATTGGATCTGACTAAGAACCTGAGGACACGCCATGGTAGCAACTTGTCAATGTCAATGTAGCCACACTCCAAAGCAAACAATGCTTTATTGTCTATTTTAACATCATGAACATCATGCTGTATTGAAAAATACTGATTTATACCATAAACTCATTAAGAAACTGTAGTAATCGTAGGGTCACTTTCTCATAAGCTCACATGTAATCGGACTTCTTTTAGCAACCAGTGGAGGAACCAGAAAGAACGCAGGTTTAAGGCATCTAGTGGATGTTGAGATATTTAACAATGAGTCTAAGAAAAAAGAAAGGAAAGTTCAAAGGATCACCAAAGCCATTAGGAGTCATCTTCTGGACATCGTGGATATACGTGCAAAATTTCATGCAATATATTAAGTACTTGTTGAAACATCTTAGTCTGGTGGACCAACCGATGGACTGACTCTTTCATTCCTGGAGTCACTTTCACACATCCTACTCTGAGACTAACGTACTTCAACCCATCTTATGATGTAAACCAAGGCCAAAAAACTTCAACAGCACAACAGCGGCCAAGACATTCACGCTTACAAGAAATCAAAAACCCTTCACGCCGACAATAAGCCCAAAGACATCTGTCCAATTCTGCCTCTCTGATTTTAGAGCATCAAAAGAAACTACTGTAGTACAGGAAGAGGATTTAGAGACATGTTGGGGGAAAGCAATAAAACAAAACCCCGGAGGGCACCCTATATATAGACAACAGTGGATTATAGTGAAGACGTGAGTGGGTGTACAAAACTACATAAAGAAACAAAAAAGAAATGAGCGTGTGAGCTCTTCCTGAGGGGTAAGAGTGACCTCGTAGCCTATTTCCCTGTGGTTCAAAATGGTGTTTATCTCAGGCTACCAAACATCGCCTCACAACATTTTCCCAGTCAAAAATCGTGCTTTCCAGACTCTTAAGATCAATTTAATCTGTCAGATCAGAACGATTATCATCAGCATGAGTAAGATTCCTCTTTGTCTGCTGCCTTGAAGCTTCTATTCTTGTTTCCCTTTGTGGACTGCAAAGGTCACATGCAATATCAATTTGTATACAAATGTTATTACAAGGTTGCTGATGTCCCTTTGAGCCAGAGGATTGCTCATTTGCTTACACATCGATCAAACAGAGGTTTGGTTGTTTACAAGGACCTGTCAAATCTCGACAGCTGATGAATGTCACACAAAGCAACAAGCTACGACTCTTATTATGTCACTCTAGAAATCATTGCATGTCAGCCACGAAGCATATTAATCATCTTCTCAGATGCAAATGAAGTTCAAGTGTGAATACATCATATGAGGCAACCCGGTGTCATGTCAAAGTGTGTAACAGACCCGCTGCCCCATGTTGGTCACATTAGCAATAATAAATAAACAACGTTCAGTTAGACTTGCTGAGAAACATTCTGTCACAGTTTGGTTAAATTTAACAATCAACTGACTATGAACCAAACCATGGTCTCCTGCATTTAAGTCATGTGTTTTACCCATCCATCCATTCACCCACCCCGGCCTCCTTCGTATGCATACTTTCTTGCACTTTATAGACCCTTTTACAGCCAATGTCACCAAAAAGCTGCGCGTGCATTTCAGCAAATGAAGCAGCCATCTCCCCGAATCATCCAGACAAGTTATCAAGCTGCAAATGTTGAATTAAATGTTTTACCAGCATCAAAATCACCAAAATGTATGTTTGCTGTGTCTATGATACGTCAGAATTGATATTCCACAGGTCAACTCAGAGCAATCTGCAGCGCCTGTGGCTGCAAGCTATTAAACATGTTGACTTGACTGAAGACGCAATCAAAACTGCTCGTGTTTATCCGCCGTACTTCCATTACCAAACTGCATGCGCAGCTTTCTCATTGTTTACAAACTGTAAAAGGGTCTACGTTACATACATCCTTCGCTTACACTGATCCTCTAGTGGATCGGCAGGTCTATAACATGCTTTGGTATGAGACTGTGCTGCAAAAACACTGGTTTTTAGTAAGATGGTAGAGGGTTTGCAAGAGCTGGTGCAATGTATGACAATAAAATTAGTGACACACATTTAATCGCAAGAATTATTTTTTGATTCAATGTTTATCCTGTGTAATGTCAGAAAATTGAAAAAAAAAAAAAACTATTTAAAATTTCCATGAGCTCAAGCAACACCTTCAAATGTTTTGTTTAGTGCGACCAGAGACTGCATACAGGTCCCCAAAAGTGAAGTCAAAGCATCTGGATCGCCCCCTGGTGGCTGGCTGCAGTACAGATCATTAAGATCAGACAGGTAGTTCACGGGTACTTGTCAGGTTTCCAAAATATGGTTTCTGCTATTTTAGGTAATTCTTATCATGCTGATGTTGGTTTAAGTGTTAATTTTTCTGAGAAGTTTGCTTTTTAATGTGTTATTTGATGCTATAAAACAAGGTTTCATGTCATGACTATCAGCTGAGCTCTGCTTGCAACTGAGTCGGCTCCAACCCTGATTACTACAGCACAGACTCTGACTCCACATGGCGTCATAAGCGCGAGACGGTGGTGCTCGTATCCGGGATATTTTTCCCAAAACAGGAAAACTCTGCACTCTTAATGTGAATGTCCAATCAGTGTTGATGGTATATGTAGCCTGATTCAACAACAAGAACAGGGCCCAAAGTCATGAGTTACACTCATCAGGTTCGTGGCTCTAAAGTCTAAGAGACGACTTTTGCGGAGCTCTTTCGTGAACACCTTTGCACTTGATTGACTGCACAAGACATATATAGATATACAGTATATATATTCAAAAAATAAAAAATCCAATGCATCTCATGCACTCTCTGCAAACTGCCACTGGCGCTGCCTGTAGGCACCTACGTCCGATCAGACTTGAGCATTGCTTCATTTGCTTCATGGCACTTACTCGTGTTCTCTCCTGACTAGATCCCTGCTTGTGTTGTATCATCTCTCAGATGCTTTGGATAAAAGCGTCTGCTAAATGAAATTATATGATTGTAAGACTGTAGTCAATTGAAGCAATAAATTCCTCAGTGTGTGTTATGCTGACAAAGAATCCTGATTGTTCCTGCTCACAGAGCCGTGCAGCAGTGCCTACATGTACCAGGATGCACCGTGGGCGAGCTTGTGACTCCCACGCCCATGGTGTTGTGTTATCACTGCCACAGCAATATCTACTGGCGATAGACATGTCATCAACAGCCATAAAAAACAGTTCAATAAAATGTTTGATGGTTTTGCTTGAATGCATTAAATGCAAACCAGCATGAAAGCACATAACGAACACAACACTCATTCAACAGGTGTGTTGTTCGGTTGTCATCAATATTATCAGAAACAGCGAACAAAATTCGTGCAGATAAAAAAAAAAAGAGGTCAGTTTGCTGGTATGGCCGTTTTTTGATTTAAGTTGGACAATTTCCAGAGGACGAGGGGCTCAGAGATCCAGAGAGAGATCAGAGTAGAACTGATTTGAAAGTGTTGCAGAAGAGAGCGACGTCATGTTCAGCCTGCTGTCACCGCAACCCGACCATGGATAAGATGCAGAAAATGGATGGACAGATGGACGGATGGACAACTATCAGAACACCAATGTGTGCAAACTGTGCAGGAATACCTCCCTGACCAAGACTGCTAATACAACAAACTTATTTTATCACCTAACAACATGTCGCCCGGCCACAGTCTACATGATCAATAATGATCCATGGTCGTGATTTACTTTTCAGCCATATCACCCAGTGGTGCTCATCTCATGTTCCCTGGATACTAAAAGTCCACGCTGAAAAAGCCTGCAGATTTTGCCTGCAGCAAGAACTTTATTTTCTCAGTCGCTATAGCACACACTGAGGAATTTATTGCTTCAGTTGACTACATTTACCATCAACAAAGACTGGACATCCATATGAAAAGTGCTGCATTGTCCCTTTAACTGTCCCATGAAAGAAAGAAAGCAGCACACCCTCATAAATAGGAAGCTGGAACTACGGCTGCATTTTGACTGAAATTGCAATAGCAATATGTGATATGACTCATGGGAAAGATCATTTTATCATCACAGTTTTCATTTTTACGGGAAAAAAACTGTTAAAATCGTGATGATGTGAGATTTGTTGGGGTCCGTACCAAACAAACACGTTTTCTTTCATCCTCAGGCCAGGGCATTTATGCAGCACTACGGTATTCCATTATGATGCTGTTTTCTCACACATAAAATTTTGATTTGGTTCTGGTTCTGCAATTTCACCATAGCACTTTGCCATATTGTTTTTTTTGATAATATTGCGACAGAGTGTGCAGCCCTGACTGGAACTGGAGAATTTAGTTTTGAGCAATTTTGCTTTAGAAATTGATTGAAACAGTTGCTGATTATTATTCTGTCAAGCGACTGCTTCGTTAACTGACTAATCATTTACAAGAAAGCCGTCTTGTACGAGCACAAACAGCATTTCTCTGCATGCATGTAAGAGGCCACAGCGTTTGTTTAAAGCCTCTCTGTTCTCCACAGAAGAGATGAAGACAGTCAATCAGCTGGGGAGCCTGAGTGCTGAGATCTCATTCAAATAGCCTGCTAATTAATCAGCTTTATTCGTCATCGCCACTAAATCTCTGCGGGACCGCTCGGAATCTGTACTTGTTTTCTGCTAGCAGCTATATACAGTACGGTGCCGCTTTCAGAGAGCTGAGTAATATCCTAAATCACACAGACTCGTGTGTCTCTTGTCTGGCTGAAGAGCTGACGTGATGGAGTGACAGGACCCACTTGCTGCTATCTGGGGCCGCACTGGGGGCCAAATTGGGGTTATTAGTTGGCACCGCATGGGGAGCTCATGAATAAATAAGCCACAATGGGAGTAGCTGTAGGGGAGGAGACCGCCTGAACATACGAGGGGCCGTGAAATATTAAAGGTGGATGCTGTTTCACGGCCGCAGGCGTCAAATGGGAGTCGGACCATGTGGCAACCTTCAGGTCGTCCCTTTTTGTTTTCAGCTTCACATGTCTCACTGGTTTACATTCACAAGAGCCTGCTGGATTTCTGTCTTGCCTCTCTCTTCAGAATAATGTCCTTTGAAGTCCTGTCAGAAAGTACCAACCGTCAGCAGAGTCGGCGTGGCAACCAGAGTTTTGATCTCGACCCGCTGGGAGTCGACCAAAGTCGGGTTTGTGATGAACGTGCAGCTCTGACGAGACCCCCCCCAAAAAAAGACGGGTTTTATATGGTGGTTGGAATTAAAACACCTCGAACCAGGAGACATGATGATGTCTGTGATTCATGCTCGCTCACGCGCTCTCGAACAAAACGAGGCAGAGCGAGCGGAGAGAGGTCCAAAAGCTGGACAGAGCTGTCACGGTTTGAAAAAGCCTTGTTTGACCGAGTGAAGGGAGTTTTTTTTTTTTTTAGCTCCCTGCGGTTCAGCAGCAGCTGAATCAGCATTTCTTCCAGGAGGGTCTGTGGTTCCACATTTCAAGGCATTTGAACGGAAAAGCTATTCCCTCAGACAGCCACAGCATCCCAAGTAGACACATTACTGAAACACATGTTTTATCCACACAGACTAAACAAATGTCAGTTATGTAATCTTCATCTGAGCTAAGAGGAGACACTACAGGTGAAGAGCAGGGCTCAACAATAAGGACTGCCCACTTGCCCGGGGCAAGAAAATGCCAGGTTGGGCTAGTAGATCTAGAAAAAGAATTAAATGCATCGTCTCACAGTTAATGAGTCCATTTCTTTGCTATGCTTTTTTAGTCCTCTATAATATCAAACTGAATATCTCTGTGTTTAGGACAAAAAGACATTTGAGGACATCACTTTGGGAAACACTCATCAACATTTTTTTTTACCCATTATCTGTATTTTTAGTTGTTTTTACTTTGATTACTTATGCATTTGAGTGACTATGATTTGTGTTTTACATTGTTGTGTTGCCACTTTTACTTAAACTACTTAAAGGAGTTTTTAACTGGTTATAAAGCAGTTTCAATTTGATATTAATGTCTCTATATGACCTGCAAAAGCAAACAAGACCACCAGCATTAAGATCAGCTATTTCTATACATATATTATTAATAATACCTGCCACCAGGTCAGATTCTCCTCCTTGTGATTATTACAGTGGAAACACTGCCGCTTCTGCCGCAGGGATGTCCAAAATTAACATGATGTGAAAGTTCTTTGCAGTGGCTTCACACGTCACACAGCTGACACATTATGCGTTGTGGGACAGGACAGATGTTGTTGCACGATATCACCCTGCTTTATTTCCTCACAGTCTCTGCTGTCTTGCGCACAAACACGTTCACCTCCTTGTCCTTCACTTCAGCGATCCACCGGGACTCGGCCGCTTTTGATGTGCTGCTGTCATTCGTGAGTCTTGTTATCTGACTGGGAAAGTAACAAAAGGAGCCGAGAAACGATTCAATCAGACTTTTTAAACTCCAATCACAGAGGAGGGAAGGGCATCACGTGTTCGCTGTTTTAATCTAAGTCTATGTAGGCCAATCAATATGGCTTCACATCAAAAGACTCCTATAGGCCATATCTCCTCTGCCTCTATCCATACATTCCTTCCCCCATTTTCAGCTTGTGGCTACATCATCTTCACTCTCTTTTCTGCTCATTCTCCCCCTATAGCTTGGACTGTCGACCTCAACAACTTTCTAATCATCAGCAGCCACTGGTGTAGATGTCAGGGGGGGACGCAGGAACCATGTCCTCCTCAGTATTTAGAACATGTGCATTTTAATAAATAAAACATCTTGAAAGTAGCAGAGGATTTTTAGTTTGACAAACCAGAAGAACACAAGTCAGAGACTTGACAGACAGTCAAGTAAAGCAGGTGGTGGCAGTGTGCAACCTCAAAAGCAATGGCTGCAATCTGCCATAAAAGGTAAAGAAGAAGAAGCATCTTTGCACGGTTGATAACCATGCAGAAGCCAGAAGAGAAAAGGTTCAAATATTAGATTTTCTTTTTCTCAGAAACTCATTTCTTTTAGATAATAAT
>JAJHUR010090231.1:10947-42820 GCA_027495735.1 Lutjanus campechanus | reverse complement strand
AAATTTCAGAATTCTCTGATTTCACCCTCAAAAATGTGAATATTTTCTGTTTTCTGTACTCCCTTATGACAGAAAACTGAATATCTTTGGGTTGTTCAAAAAAACAAGAGGTTTGGGGACTGTTGTGGGGAACGATGATCACAACTTTGCCATTTTCTGACATTTTATAGCACAAATAAGTAATTGAATAATCAAAAAAATAATCAACAGATTAATTGACAGTGAAAATAATTAGTTGAAGGCCTAATCAATTTGTCAGTTATTGTGCTCCTCCTCTGGATAAATTTGAATGATACAGGGCTCAATGTTAATGTGATTTTCTTTTTAAATTTGTCTTTTCAGGCCATTTTGTCAGAAATCTACTTGCACAAAGTCAATTTTTACTTGTCTCCGTACAAACAGTTTTATTTATTAGCACTTATCACATAACCAGAAAGACTAAATAGTGAAAATTGTCCATGGCAGTTTCTTAAACCCAAAGGTATTCAATTTAATATGACAATAAACAGAGAAAAGCAGGAAATCTCCATATCTGAGGCTGAAAACAGCCCTCGCTGTCATTGTTGCATGAAAAATTACCTTAACAAATAATTAATTACCAAAATAGTTCAATACATTCTTTTTCTTTTCTTTTTTGTGAAATGTTAGATTTAATAGCCCGATATGGCATTTTACTTGCCCTTATTGTTGAGCCCTTTGACATTCAGTAAAGCCTAAACTGTGTGCAAGAATTAACGTCACACTGCATTTCTTTCCACTCTACAACTGAGCTACCACTGTTCTTCTCCTTGAGAGAGTGTAATCAGTTATGGATTAATAATTAACATTCCTAATTCAGACAGTACAGGGGAGAGGGTGGTCTGTCCTGGAAGAAGTAACTGAGTTGAAGGTCAAGTGCCCCTGTTGAAGGAAAGTGATTTGTCCCAGGGGGCAGCTTCATCACTTTATTTGGCAGAGATGCAGCATGCTGACCAGAGATGCTAACCGTTCCAAGCTGAGGGGAAATCATTCTAATCTCACGACTCCACCCCCACAATGCTTTGTTCCACTTTTGCGATACACTCTAATTCGAAACAGAACCAAACAATGAGCAGATTCCTCGACAAGGCCAAGCTCATGCACAGGACAATGCACCTCTGACAAGAGGGGAAAGTCTGAAAATACTGTATGTGTCCCGTTATACACACCCGGGTGTGTTCTTTGAAATATGTTTTCTTTTGGTCCTCATTGAGATTTACAAGAACATTATGAGTTAACGAGGCATTTTAATTACAACTGATGATAGTTAAAATTATGCCTATGACTGCCAACTTGCCTTTGGGCCCCATAACCCAACTTAAAAACCTGCACAAGTTCTGAGGTTAACCGAAATTCAGCATCTGTGTGTGTACATATAAATGTATGCAGCAGGCACAGTCCATACAGAACAGTTTGTGAAAAGCAACTAAACAGTTCCACTGCTCTCATGATTTAGGCCAAATGCAGAGGAGATATTGGCTCAACCAGCCTTAATATAAAAGTTTTCATTGTGTACTTTTCACTCTAGACTAAATGACATGAAAGTTTTGTTATAACTAGATAAAGCAAGCCTATAACCTATGTACATGTTTGTGATTTCTGTAATTCACTGGTCAAAATGATATTCAGTATGGTTAGTTTATTTTTACCAAGCACACTGATGTGTTGTGCAAACTCTGGTGCAAAGTGATCAATGACCAAAACCATTAGGAGGGTTTTCAGCAATGTTCATAATGACTAACTCTTTTTCCAGTGGAACATTTTTAAAGGCTGGACAGCTGAATCAGTCACCCAAGTTTAGTGTCAACTTGACTTGCTCTGTGTCAGATTAGGCCATTTCTGAAATGCCAAACTGAAATTCCATGAAATTTATTTCATGATATGCCTTTCTAAAGAAGACTTGATACATAAAGCAACTCTATGTACAATTACATTACATGTAATAGCCATTACATGGTTATAACATCACAGCCCACCAGTACCAACACTGTGAGCAGGTTGTTAAGAAAAAAGAAAGAGAAGAAACCCTACTTTGTGTGGCTAGGACTGTTTTTTCTTTTTGCTGTGGTATCAAAAGAAGGAGCAAGTATAATTTTTTTATATACTAGTATTGTTTCGAAGTTTAAAACTCTGGTACTGAGACAACATTAGACTGAAAAATCGCTGTCTATGTACTAATTTCAGTTCAAAAAAGTTTTTAAATTATAGAAATTGGCTCCAAAGCATTTATGCAGACTAACCAATGGAACTAAAATGTAGGAATTAAATTTATTTTAAAAGGCATTTTAAACTTAAACCAAAGCAACCCTATGTGGCTAAGTGAGACCCCATTTCACAGCTTTTTTGACACGTGTGCAGTTCAAAATTTCAAGGAAAATGGAGGAAGTGGGCAGTGAACAAGAAGAAGGAGCTCAAAACCCTAACAGGTTAGAAGCAAGTGAATACTTTGTTAAGCTGAAGTGTAAACATGTACATGGACAGGCCAAACAACGATTTGACAGCCACAGCCAAAAGCAGGCAGACATCATACTGCTGATTCAGTCTGCCCATGTCATCGCTGCCACACACACACCGTGGCTTACGTATCTGCTACCACTGCAACAGGTGTGTGTACGTGTGTGTGTGTGTGTGTGTGTGTGTGTGTGTGTGTGTGTGTGTTATATAGGTGTGCGTCTGTGCACCTGTCTGTCTGTCTGTCTTTCTGTCTGTCCTCTCGACCTCCCTGACACGTCCTGTCCTGCTGCCAACATCACCATGGCTACACAGACAGCCACTGATGTCACTCCTCGCTCACACATACACACACATACAGGAATGACTCCGGTACTAGCTGTTCCTTTGATGAAATCAGGAACAACACACAATGTTTCTGCCCTCTGAACATTATCAGCACATATGTGATGATGCTAGGATCAAGTCTTTCTGTAAACAATGATTAGCTTCTGGAATATCTGGACTATGAGCAATAAAAATCAGGCCTTAACCTCCTACAGCACACACACACACACCTCCTCTTCTGGCTGTACCATTCATAATGAGCACTGAAGAACAGAACAGGGCACACTGATAAACACTGAAGCCTACATAAATACAGGACAGACTATGCACGTGTGTGTGTGTGTGTGTGTGTGTATGTGTGCGTATGTGTGGACTCTCATCTGGGTCATTCTTGGCACAAACATCACCTCTCCAGCTCTCCGCTGCTTGCTTGAAATGGCAAAGAGGGGCAACACTTCACCTTAAGCTGTGTTAACTTGAGGGCCATCCAACAGAACCTAAAAATAGCTACAGTGTGTACATTAGAGGACTACTGTAGGTAAGTGAAGAGTCTGTATTTACAGGCTTTAATGTTGAGAAAATGCAAACCGTTTCACCAAGGCAGACAGGAGAACAAAAACGGACTGCCTACGTTTGGGGAGATATTCCCCTCTCAGCTACAAAACACAGCTACTGTGTGTGTTGTAACATATCCAAGTGCTTGTTAACGCCCCCTAAACCCAAACAGCCTGCATGGTTGAATGGAGGATTGGGGAGGGGGGGTCTAAAGAGGTCAACACTATCCAGTATTTTGTGAGTTGCCTATTTTTGACAAAGACAGAATATTCCTTCTGTCTCTGCCAGTTTTCACTGATCCCTCTTTCCTCCCAATCTACAACTTTACAAACCGAACTGTGAAGTATGTGTCTTGTTTTATTGTTCTGTAAGTACAACCAAAGTTATAGTTATAGCATGCCTAATTTTGGCGCTGGTTAAGGAAGAGGCGTTCTCCACAGTGTGCAGTATGACCACACTGCTGTAGAATGCAACAAGAATGTGCAACAAGAATGCTTAATATGAGGGCAAACTTCCAGATACACTCTTACTACCTCCAACAATCTATCAGTGCTGCTCCAGATAACAACCTGAACATTTTTTTTCCTCAAAGGCTGAGGTAAACTGATATACAAACTACACGTATATTACTGATTGAACACAACTGAACAAAACAGCAGTAAACAATATTTCTAGAAGTGAACTCATTTCACATTTTTTGCATTACATCCTCTTACCTGTCCTCATCCATATTCATGGTTATATGGATGCCAAACAGGCTGTTGACAGCAGGAGTGGGCAGGGTGAGGCCATCACTGATGAAAGGCTTTACACCATCTTTCACTGGCACCACAGCGGCACTGGGCTGAGGTAGGGCATCCGACTTCTGCCTGCTATCTTCTGCCTGGAAGCCGGAGGGGAGGCCTGTTGTGGCTCCTCCGTGAGCTCCCTGGGGCTGGACACCTGAAGGGGTGTTGGTGGTACTGGGCACTGTAGCAGGTGCATTCTGGACACTGCTGTGGGAGGAGGTGGTGGTGATGGAAGGTGCAATCCCTCCTGAAGGCTGTGTCTGGCTGACATGATGCTGCTGGCCACTTCCTGGTAGGATGGGGGACATGGTTGATATATTGCCCACAGGTAACAGGAGGCCATGTGCTGACCCTGCCTCTCCGCCCAACCCTTGGGCTCCTACACCAGCATTGGTTATTAGAGGCGAGGGTACCTGGCTGGTTGGAGCCCCCACAGGGAGGGATGACATTGGAAGGTTTTGAGTGCTTGAGCCAAAGTGCTGCTGACGATAGTCCGGCTGGCCAGCAGAGAGGCCAGTGGGATGAGTAGAATAGGCAAACTGCTGGGCCTGCGTGGCAGGAGGAGGCATTATGGGAGACTTCTGTTGCATGGCACCTTGGTGCATGCCATTGAGGCTGTTAGAGACAAAGGTTTGGGGAGCAACAGACTGCATATTGACCTGTTGCGGTTGCTGTGATGCTGTAGTTGTATACCCTGTGGGCTGGAAGGCACTTGCCCTGCTCCCTATCTGAGAAGCCAAGCCGTAACCTTGCTGCAGAGGCTCTGAAGGGTGGGGGTGGGCAGGGTGCCCAACGGAGAAACCACTGTCCGACTCCGAAGCCTGTGCAGAAAAAGCACTACTAGTGACCACAGAGTTAATGGTGGCCCCGAGCCCACTGTCCCTGTCTATACTGTGATCAAGGGTTACAGTTGGCTTTATGCTATCCACAGTCCGATTAACATTTGAATCCGAATCTCTCTCATAGAACTCAGTGCAAGTCCACCTGCCCCGTCTGAAAGGCTCTCCGGTACCATGGTCAAGTTTAATGACCCTGAAACGGGAACTACAGCTGGTGCTCACAGGAGCAGTGTGAGCAGCACTGGTTGAGACAGTGGCAGCAGGGGCTGAATTGATGGCTGAGCCGGGAACAAAGGGCTGAGCTGTAGCTGGCACAGGCACACTTCCTCCTAAATTATGCGGGGTGACACGACCAGTGCCTATACTTTTATAAGAGATCCCCCCATTGACAGGAGCTGTGGCAGGCGGCTGGCCCTCTTGAGGCTCTCCTACATTGTTTAAGGTCTCCTCAGATGAACTCCTCTCACACACCCCCATGTCAGCCCGAGAAACGTCAAATATTTCTGACGATACATCTTCCGTCCGAGACTCGTCCGGATCGTCCAGGCTCTCGGTGTCGTCCGTGATGCTGTTGGCCGCCACCTGAGCCTGCGTTACACTAGTGATCTGGAAGCAACTTTTCTTTTTCGCTGGCATTTTCGACATGTTGACTATCTGCTGCGTCAAGTCTGTCTGCTCCCAGATGAAACCAAGTGCTAGACTAAAGTCTTGTAATTCACAGCTGAGGGATATGACACGTACCGTCACAGGACATTTCCATAACGTTCCTCTTCCTCTCTCTTGCCGGAGAAAAGTGTCACAATCAGGGAGAGACCCAGCGAAACTCCCACAACGCTCCCCGGTGTTCGGTCACAGCACACAAGCGACTGCTGCTCTCCTCCCCCGGTCTCTCTGACACCCGCTCGGCCTCTCCTGTGTCCCGGCAGCGGAGTTGCAAACAGGCCCTTGTCAAAGTTCTTGTTCAGCAGCTGCCACCGGTACTTTAGTCTGAGGCGGGCCCACTCTTCTCTCTCAGCTATATATGTATTTCTCGCAGACTAGCTGAGTTAGCTGCTGTTAGCTAGTTAGTTTTCCCTACCTCGGTACCAGCATGTGCGACATCATGATGTAAACAAATCCATTGGCTTTCCAAAAAGAATATATAATCCAGGGGTGGACAGAGAAAACGTCTCAAAGTCACTGAAGTTTTGCCTCTCGCCGTGTGGACAGCTCACTTTTTGGCAGCTGCTACTAGCAGCTAGCTGACAGATAACCACTTTACCACAGCGGCAGTAAGCTAACAAGCAGCTAACTCCTGCCTGCCGCTCTTCTAACCCAACCACTCGACAAGATGGCAAGAGCGAAGTGCATCCTGGGTATGGAGGTCAAACTAGTTTTAAAACATATTTACAAATAAACGGCACCACAGTTTTTTATCTTATATATAATTTCTTAAGTCTTTAAGGTTGTAAATAATTTAAAATAACCTAAATTAATTTTACACAGCTAAAAGTATTTATGTTGCCGTCGTCACTTCCTGGTAACGTCCAAGGAATCTAAAAAAAAAAGGTCTAGAGGGGAACCCCAGAGCCGCAAAAATCTCGCGAGAGTGATCTTTTAATCCAAATTATGATCTTTCTCTCGTCCTAACCAAATGTTTTTGGCCCTAAAACTAAAAATATCGCAAACACAGCATTGTCACATTCTAAAATATAATTCGTTTGTACAAGATGCACAACTCAGAAGAAATGCGTAGAAATCCCGCGAGATTCTTTATAAATCAAGGGTTCCCTTCTAAACACGACCTTAAACCTCCCACCAGAGTAGAGGCTGTTGTGTCTAGAAGGAAACCCTAGATTTGTGAGACTCGTGAGATTTGTTCGCGTTGTTTCTTGATTGTGCACGTTTTACAAACTAATTGTGTTTTACAATGTGCATAAATTGTGTATAAGATCTGCTTAGATTTAGTGACAAAAAACAAATAGTTAGGGCTAGGGAAAGATAAGAATTTGGGTTAAGACTGCGACTCTCGCGAGATCTTTCGCAGGTCTGAGGTTCCCATCTAGAGACGACCGCCAGCCGTCAACAGATGTGAGTTTTGGGGAGACGCAGGGCTTAAAGTTTTGATTTATACATTCGGCTAACATTACGAATTATAAATACAGTTTAACAAGTATACATGTGTATTTATTAATTATAATACATGTATCCTGTAAGACAATCAACTTTTAAATCGTCTTATCTCGCCAGACAGAAGCAACTTTCCGTTTCTGGAAGTATCTTTTCATCTATTGCAAAATTCAGTTTCTATCCTGGATCAAAGTCTCGAACCATTCATTCTATAAAATCGCAGTCTAAAGCCGCCAGTGATTTAAATCAACTGAGTCACGGCATGAGTGGTTTTTGAATGAATCACCCATCTCCGGGAAATCTTAGAGCCGTATCCTATTGAGACACAGCTTACTTGGCATAAAGTTGGCTGCCTAATGCTGAGCTGACAGTCATGAATGCATTCTTTATGAATGTACTGGTCTGTGGGTGACTGTGAGCTGCATAGTGTACATCTTATTGGTTTGGTTACTGTGCACACGTTGGCCACAGAGAGAGAGAGAGAGAGAGAGAGAGAGAGAGAGAGAGAGAGAGATAGATAGATAGATAGATAGATAGATAGATAGATAGATAGATAGATAGATAGATAGATTTACATTTTATGCTACTTTCTACTTCTACTCCACTACATTTTTGCACTCCACTACATATACTACATATATTTTAAAGCTTTAGTTAGGCTACTAGTTACTTTGCAGATTCTGAATATTAATACAACATAACATAAATCAACTATTAAATTAACTTTTATTAGTATAGATGAAGCAATGTATAATGAGTATTTATAAGTATGTATTTATAAATTATTTAATATTTATAAAACGAGCTCCACCTTTGCCAGCTGCATCATTAAAGTGATGAACACAGTAACAAGTTAATAATTATAATCCGGTATTATAATATATAGCTATGATTATGAGATGGACCATTCTGCATAATGAGTGTTTTTTACTTTTAGTACTTTAAGCATATTTTGATGTTTATACTTTTGTACCTTTACTCTGAATGCATAACTTCTACTATAATCCTAACCCTTTCATTGAGCTACTTTGCTTAACTAAAGGATCTAAATACTTCTTCCAGCACTGAATACTTTCTTAATCCTAATAAATTAATCCAAATTTCTTTCTTACCAATCACAGTAATGACATAATGAGGGAACACAGGACACACAATAAGTTAGATAAGAATTTAAATAAGGGAAACATAATTGATAGTAAACTAATATCTTTAACTGGAAACTGTAGTAAACTCAATTTCAAATCAAGAGCCAAATCATATGAAATAGATTTGGCTCTCACATTGCTGTCACTAGAAGAAAATAATGTTTAAACTTGTAATGCTGAACTCATTACAAATGAGTTATCATTTGCCATGTCAAAACAGACTTAACTCATTTCTCGTGTGTGAAAGTCAATTTCGCCTTTCAGCTGCTTGTTAGTCACTGGCATCGGCTGCATTGAAGAGGCTGAAAGACATTAATTAATATTAAATGAACGTTTGATCACTGAGCCAAGTAATGTCAGGATTTTACCTGCCAACCAGTAATATCATAACAGAAGACACAGCGCAGGCTTGTCATCTGCCAAACCAGCTATATATAAACAGAATCGTACGACATATTAGTATTTGGCTGGTGGCCAGCGTTCATATCCACTCATGTGCAGGAAGCAGGAAATGCCTCATACATATGGCCCATGACTATGGTGACCCCTAAGGGTACAGCACAAAACAAAACACATTCAATCCTCAAGAGAAATACACTCTTGCCAATGTTTTATTATTTCTTTTGGACTAAATTCTTACATGTTTTTTGTCACCAGAGTCCGATGGACATGACAGAAAAATTAG
Organism: Lutjanus campechanus; assembly: GCA_027495735.1. Lineage (NCBI taxonomy): Eukaryota > Metazoa > Chordata > Actinopteri > Lutjaniformes > Lutjanidae > Lutjanus > Lutjanus campechanus. Next base: position 33,903 of record JAJHUR010090231.1, on the reverse strand, counting down.
ATTATGTTCCCAAGACACAGATGTGATGTACAGTCCCAGAGATGAAGTCTGACATACTCTAGAGACCAAAGCTGTATGATTACTGCGCCTTCCTTCAATTGAATTACTTACTTGACATTTGAACCCCTAGTCCTGCTTTGGAAGGATAAAGAAAAGATTTATCATCACACTATAAATAAGTTGTTCCACCAGATTCTTAATGGTTATCATGTATAGTAATACACACACTCAACCAGACAGAATTATTCACAGTTTGGACAGAAATGACAGATGTTTGAAACAGAAGTTAAAGAAGTTGGGGTCAAAGTTATTATGGTTTTGTATATTTAATTAGTTTTTATTTTTATTTCATGTCTATTCTTGTTTTCAATTTCAGATAGGTTTCACAGTGGGTTTGCTCATTTCAGTTTAGTTTTTATTGTTTAAAAATGATCTAGTTTCGTGTCAGTTTTTAGTTTTTTATTATAATATGGAGGATATTTGTCAGGACCAACATTTAAGAAGTTCAGAATAGGTATTACAGTACAAACACAACACTTTGAGAATATACATGACTCACAGTCTTGCTGATACCCCAGTCTAAATAAATATATGCACCAATGTCTCCACATGTTTGTTCTGTTGTTGTAGTCCCTCCAGGATTTCGCGGGCTTGTTCACTTTTAATTGTTGCGGCCTAAAATGTCTGCTTTTACGGAAGCTTTTCTAAAAGATTGTGATGCATATCGCCATGCTTTTAGATGTTTTTTGCAATTAAATTGTGGGAAGAAGTGTGAACTGAAAAAAAAGAAGTTGCTTTGTTTGTATAATTCATTAAAAATAGCAGGCAACTTGCCCTGGTGTGAATAAAACTGCACTCTGTTCTGAATGTTTTAAGTAACCTTAACAAAATGGCTCAAAAAATCGAACAACATTTTCTTTATTTATAAATGAAGCATTGCACCTCTACATAAAAATTCATAAAAAAAGGAAAACATAAAACACTGAGTCACTTCATTGAGACAAACAAGTATAACGTTCATGCCAGGGACTGCTATGATTGGTGGAACCTGTGGGACGCTATGCTGATTGGTCAGATTTGCAGAAAAGTGGTAGTTATTCGCTGAATTTGCTTCAAGTGTTGCGATCGCAACATCACAATCTCCTGGAGAGACTAAAATCTGACCAAATTGACAAAAACTAAAAATTTTCCTTTATATTTTTATTTTAGCTCATTTCTAAGTACACAGTATCATTTCAGTTCATTTTTTTTTCTAAAGTCTATTTTCTTAATTATTTTTCAGATAACTAGAATGTTTTTCTCTCCTATTTTTAGTTTACTTTCAGTTAACTATAATAACCTTAGTTGAGGCCTGTAACACACCCTTGATAAGAGGTGTGTCAGAGGGAACCACCTTAATGTACTGCTCACAATTCACACCTTCGGTCATATGACCGTGATGACTCATATGTGATGTCAGCAGCTCCCACAGCGTGTACAGTAAGGTGTGATTGACCCACAGACATTAAACGACTTTGACTTCTAACCATCAAGAAAACCGATGAAACCTTTTGAATATGAGCAGATGTTTTCCTTAAATTGCATTTACCTTGCCACTTTTAGACACTACTTGTTTATCTGATTTCACCCACCCTGTATTAATGACTTTATCCCCTGATGGTGACTCATTAGCATTGAACATATGACTGGACGTTATTGCTTCAATAAAGGCCATCAAAGGCTTAACTGCAGTACAGTTTGTCACAAGATCAACACATGACACAAAGAAAAACAAATGGGTCATAGTGTTGTTTGACTGACATGAGTTGTGATCCTCCGCCTAAAAGGGTGTCTTCTGACCTGTTTGTCTGCAGCACGTCTCAAAAACTTGTGACACATTTCAAAATTGAATGAAATATAGTGGCCATTCAGACCATGAGCCAAAACATGTGGTTCATTAATGGTGCAAATCTGGATTCAAACACTGATCTGGAGTTTTACAAAAAAAAAAGTATCACTGTGGTGGGACATCCTAGCAGCCTCAAGGTTAAAGACCATATAATCGCTAAAGTCCCCTGCTGCATGAGGGGGATCTTCTCTCCCCACATTTCCTGTCAGCTCTCATATGTCAATTATAGAGGCAAAAAACACCAAAATAACAAGACATTTTCACTACTTTCTCTTCAACTGCTGTTCTGTGCTTTAAGATATCAGTCATAATCTTTCTTTCTTTTTTAAAAAAAAATTCACATTCACTTCAGTTGTTTGTGAGATTCTGCAACACTGTTTTCCTGTAAAACTCCAGCAGTGTTTTGTGGATTAAAAAAACTAAACCCAACCACCAATTAGCACGGGACTGAGCGGATAATGACTGAATTTTCAAATTTGAGTGAAGTATCACTTTAAGTAAAAGTTCAGCATACAATCTTACTTGTGTAAATATACAGTAAGATTTATTAGCTATAGCAGAGGTTTACAAAGTGGGAGGCAGACGTCATACAGTTTCAGGGGAGGCTCAGTGAATGTAAGTGAAAAAAACATAAAAATATCACATTAGTTATCAAAAGGAGCTCACATATAGCCTAAATGTGTGTGATTTAGATAAAGAGAGTTCGGAGATACAGTAGTTTTGGGGAATTTTATTGTTTTCGCAACTTTCCCCAAATCAGAAACAAATAAATGCCTTTGGACAGACCTTTTTTGTCAAACAGCAATATTAGGCTCATGCTTGATTGTTGAGTGTTTTGTTTTAGGGGAGGCCACAGTCTCAGACTTTGAAAACCCCTCGTCTATAGTATCAAAAGTAAGTACTCAATATTCAGCCCTTTGAATGCTGTAATTACATTTTTTAGATTGTTATCAAGTATTTTCATTTTTAGTTTTATTTTTGATACATAACAGAGGCATTTTAATCGTATAGTTGCTGGAAGCTGAGCTCATTTGAAACACATTGTACAGTATGTTATTGGGTAATCTAGACCAGTCATTCCCACAGGTGGGTCGCAGGAGATTTTATTTGGGTCACGACAAAAATAGAAGATTATGGAGGAAATTCTGCAAATTTAAAATTTATATCTGCAGCTGTTTTCATAAAGCATTTACAATTTGTATATTGATTTACTAATGAGAGGACAGAAATGAGAGCCTGTTAATTCCACCTAAATACAGTTATTGTGTCTCATTTATTACGTAGGCTAAAATGTCCTGCGTTCTTTTCTCAGTGAGAGGGAATAAAAAGAATGAGATGAAGTGTTAACTCAGCTCAAATTTATTTATGTTGTTATTATTTGCACCCTCTCCTGCTTTATAAGGTCATTGCTCAACAACAATGTCCTTCGAGATAAATAAAGTACTATCTTATCTCAGATTTTATAAAATGATCGTTTGTTTTTAGTGTAAAATCCACTAATCAGAATCAGAAATATTTCATTGATCTCTGAGGGGAAATTTGGAATGGAAATATTCATGAGCATGTAGAATTATAAGAGAGATAGAAAATTGAAACAAGAAGTATGTAAAAAAAAAAAATAAATATGTACATTACACTGCAGTATATAATAACATATATTTTAAGAACAAAATAAAAATAAGAAATGTGTAAAAAAAAAAAATTACAAAATATAGCAACAGTGTACAAAATAATGGGTAATAATAGCTGTCAAATTAAGTGGAGTAAAAGCAGAAAATGGAAAAAGAAGTTTTATTTAAGTGCAGAACTTAAAAAGTTATAAATATAAATAAAAGTTATACTTCCCACAATAGTTCAAAACAAAATCTGAACTTCGTTGTTCATTCATTATAACTGCCACAGTTGACAGCATACGGTGTGGTCAGGTTATGAATACAACACACAGTCACATCAGTTTCATTTTTATATCACAAAATTAGGGATTAAAATTAAAGGATTTACAAAATTAAGGATTTACAATTTGTGCAAAATACAACACCCCCCATAGATAGAAACCTGCAGGTTTAGACAATGGCACAAAAAAATATGAACCCCTGCACAGTATAAGGAGAGGGTGGTAAAATTAAGTTTTAGACTCCTGGGATCAAACCTGTGACCTCTGCCTCATTGCTTAAACCCCCAGGTCACTTTCCCATTCTATTTTTTATTTATTTATTGCACTTTCATTGCTCTTAAAAACTACATAACTATGTGAGAAAGGGCAGCACAACTAACTTTGGTATTTACGTAAAGTTTATTACACCACTGATGAACAGTGAAGATGAAAATAGCTTTTCTGTATTATTCCCCTGACACGACTGACTAATCATTGAATTACACAGTTACATAATGTCCGGGTGCCGACTCACAAGGTCCGCCTGACAAAAACAGATTCATGCAGTCCTAAGATAAGACAGGCGAGATGGAAAACAACTCAATACCAATATGTGTTGAAGGACAGAAATAAAATACACCATTTTTTCCTGTTTAAGGGCGTCTTTGTGGAGTTTTTCCTTTCCCAAAATGTGAGTCTAAGGACAATGGGTGTCATGCACCGTGCGAATTGAAATTTGTGATTTTGGGCTATATAAATAAAAACTGACTTAACTCGACATTAGATTTTTATTCCCGCTGCATTTTATAAGGAGTGAAAGGACAGATACAATTTAAAAAGATTATGACTTGATTTATGTCAATATTAAACAAGTAGAAGTAAGATTACTTGTTTTTTGAAGACTTATGATAAAAAGCATCACTTAAAGTAGTGGACGAGTAATAATATGCACTTTACATAGGTGCCACAATAGTTTAATAATGACCACATTTTGAACCACACCCATATTTATACATCATTCACCTCAACTGGCTGACAAGCCCTGTGACGGCAGCTGTGGTTAACCGCCCCAACCACCCAGAGCGATAAACATCAAAAACCACTGAATCAATAAATTACATACATCAAACCAGCGATGCGTCACAGGCCCCAGTCACCAAGGCCACGTCCCCTTTGCGGGGAAAGATCTTGCTTTTACATAATGAAAGAAAAAGAAAAAGCTGCTGTGTAGCAGGTTGTAAAACACACAAATCCTCGTCCTGAAGAAGGCTGTTGGCGCCACTACGCATGGATTGTGACCCAGCTCTAGTTTAACGTGTACAAGCATTGTTTATGTTTCTAGCATTTCAGTATGAAATAGCCATCTGAAAAAAAAAGACTTTTTAACTTTTTTCCAGAGGAGTGCCTTGGATCTTTTGTCTTTCTGTTTATAATTGACTTTGTTACACAAGCAATTAGTGCACATATATGTTTCCTGTATCAAAAGATATTGTATTTCAAGTAGTCTGTGAGTTATGAAGGAAAATGTAAAAAAAAATGTTACAATTGCCCCTGGTCTCCCCTACCATGATGAGTTTACACGTAATTTGATTTTGAGTGGCACGCAGCTCACGCAGCAGTGGCCTTTAAATTGTTTCAAGATTCGATATGTTTTTATTAGCCTGTAATCACTTCTCACTGCTCTCTAAATGGACCTGGAAACAACTCCCTCTAAAAACAATGTTGCGACATCAGCTCTAACAGCCCACTCTATAGTAGCGGGGTGTGTGCGTAGGCTTTCCCAGCCACAGCCAAAGTGTTTGTGTAGCTGGTTGTGTTTATTTACTCTGGTCTGAGGGTGAAGACTACCAGCCTGTCACAGTCCCAACATGCTGGGTCCACTTTCAGTGTACCACCGCAGCAACAAGCCTGGTGTTGTACCACTGTATTTTGGGGCCCAGGGTCCAGGCCAGCGGTCACTTTCAGCAGCCCAACCTGGGAGACCTCTGGCCTTTAGCAAAGCACTGAGTGCACGATCAACAAACAGACTGACCACTGATCACTCAGCACTTGCTAAAAGAAGGGCTTCCCTAGAGGAAAGGGGACAAGGGGTTGGTTCAGGGCAACTTGACCAACCTGAAACTGAAATAATGAAATATGCACGTGAACCTTGTGTATGGTTTCAGGTTTATTGGGCTCCTTTTCCAGTGAGAACACACACTGGCTTGTTAGTTTTGACCCGCACCATTAATTTCCCTGTGTCTGACTGCTAATAAAAGTAAGTGTTAAATAAAGTTAAAATTACCCTCACGTGTGTGCGGTTCAAGGTGCACCTCTGTCCCTTTTCTGTCAGCTGCCGGTTAGTTCCAAATATTCACAGAACAAACTCGGAGTTAACGTCTGGTGTATTTTTGAAGATCATTGGGCGTATTATTCAGCTGAGGTATGCGTTTTCATCTTGATATTTTTTACTACCTCATGAATTCCTTCAGAGGCAGCCTATCAGGGGATTCGGGGGGTTCGGCTATTACACAATATCCTGAGATTATATAATACTTAATGCAAGTTAAACATAGGTTTAATCCAAAAAATGTACAGTACAGCATCTGCCTGCATGGTTGAACAGGGTGGAAACGGTCTCCAAGGACCATTGCAACACAGGCACAAAACTATTTTGACGCATAGCAAATTCTTCATATGCTTCCAGTCTATATTATATTAGAATTATATAACACATGAGTATATTAACTGATAGAAAACTTACAGAGGAATGTAAGACCACCAGAGGAATTGTTTATTTTCTTTTGGTCCATTTGGCACAGAATTTACAACTTACAGTGAAACTCCTACGTCAAAATGCCAGAAAGATAAATGAAAAGTTATGATTGTGCTGCCAGATGTGAATAATTTCTTATACACCTGCTTGCTTGTGTAACATCTGTTCCCTCTAATTGCCTTGACAGACAAAGACATGTTCAGTCTGACACCGTAAGAATACATGGGCACTTAACTGGATATGATGATTCACTGCAGGAACAATGTCTTTTATTGTTTTAATGAAATCATTTTCGGTTTTAGGTTGACACAAAGAAGAGAGAAGAGGAGCCGCTGAATGTAAAAAAAGTGCGAGGATTTACATTATTATGGTTGAGTATGTGTATAATTAGAGGCATTTATTCACATCAAGCACATTTAAAAACAACCCACCTTGAAATGTTGTACAGACAAGAGCAGGTAGATAAAGTCACAAATGAATCAAATAAACACTGACATAAACATCAATGCACACAGCTCATAGCTACAAATAAACAACTCATAGGCGTAGGTAGAGTCCAAAATCAGTAACATGATCTCTGAAACTCTGAGTTAAGGTTACCATGAAATAAAATCAGTCACACAAAAGAACGTTAAATCATCTCACTGGTCTCTTTCAAATGTTCACTTAAGCATTTAAGGTTTTCTCCTTGGTGTCATACTTAATCAATCCCTCAAAGTTAGCTAAGCAATTGCACCTTAGCAACCAAAGTTAGGAAGAAAAAAACCACAACATGGCTGAGTCTACAGGGACAAATGAATGAATGGAATCTTGTTTAGTTACTTCCTGTAGTGATCTCTTTTTGGCCAGAACTGACAAGTTGTCATGTTTTTTGGGCCGCTTGGATAAAGTCGATAACAAGTATCACAAAGGTCAGTGCAAGCACATAAATGGTTCCAAGGAAACATTTTAAATGATTCTATGCAACACTCTTCTGTAAATCCCTCAAACTATACTGGCAACCGATGTAGAGAGGCCAGAACAGGGGTATTGTGGTCCCTCCTCTGGTTACCTGTCAGGAGCCTGGCTGTGATGTTCTGCACCAGTTGTAGGCGAGACAGGGATGACTAACTAATGGCAGTATACAATTGCAGTAGCATGCAGGAGGATATAAAAGAGAGGATGATTTTCTCAAGATCACACAAAGAGCAATGGCACAAAGAACACAAAAAACGCTTGAACAGTTCGGCAGACAGAGGCTTTCAAAGGTCCAGTCTGTAAGATTTTATTATATTCCATTTCTGCCACACAGAATGTGGCAGAAATGGAATATAATATTCATAAGTATGTTTTGATCAGTGTTTAGTCACCTGAAAATAAGAATCATCGTGCTTTTGAAATCATAGAAGGAGCTGTTTATATCTCTGTTTCTTCTCTCTCTCTCTCTGTTTCTCGCAGAGAACATTAAAAAAAAAGATGGGACAGCTACTAATTTGACGCTCTTCCGCAGACATATGTTGATACAGAGAAATGTATGTTAAAGGTTGTAAATGGTCAACAATACAGGCCCACTGTCTCTGCTGATCAAATCTGTGCAAAATCTCATGACAAACCTCCAGTTCATCACAACACAATGGCAAGAATATGAAAAGAAAATGTGAGGTAGATTTTAACATGAAATCCTTTTTGTTGCATAGCACCTCACCTTAATTTCTCCAGAACCACTGCCAAAGAAAAAGCTGCATTTTTTTAATGCAATTTGAGATCCACAATGTGAGAAGTTCATCAAGAAGTTTATATTTCAGATTAAGACAGAGGAAAGGTGTGAGCATTGTGCATTCTGTTGTGACAGAATTTTAAACACCCTAAAGCTTGAGCTTTTGCACGACACATTTACACAAACATTTATTTATTCATGTTTGACATTGTCTGACAGGTTTGTACAGGCTTGATCTCCAACCGTCACCATGTTGTGTTTCTAATTTGCATTTTGCAAAAATAGTTTAACTTTGCAGAAATTAAATGACCATGAGTCAGTTGTTGTTGCCATCTTGACTGCTAAAAGAGGAGAGGCTGACTGAATAATGATCAGGTACCAACGGCTGTTAGGTGTTTTGATGATGGTGGGGGAGAGCATTGGACCAAAAGCTCTCATATATGGGTTTTCATATGGGTTAAAACACTGTGGAATCTCTAACATCCATGCCGATATAAAGGATACACTGAAGTACGTGGGTAATGACAGTTAGATAATTTGAAACAGATGTATGTATTTTGAGCTTTCAGAAAACATGCATAAATATGGACAAAATGAACGCTTAGTATGGACAGAAGGTTCCATCCGTCTCCATACATGTATCTAACGTTTAGCATAACCCGTTGCATCTGCGCAACCCATCTGTCTGATCGTGAGCCTGCGCATATTGTTTTATTTTGGAAACTGACCAGGTTTCTGTGTCTTTATTCCTACCTGCTCGATCTGCTCTGTGCAGGTTGACGTGACATCTGTCAAAAATAGACTCAGTGTGTACTCTCCACGGAGCAGAGTAGAGAGGCGACACTGGAATGTGCTGCAAGGCTGCTGGTGGAATCACAAGCACTGTGTAAAATGTCCACGATCGGCTCCAGTGCCGATGCAGTTGTGCCCAAATCAAGCCATAAATAAACATTTGGATTCTTTTCATATTTTGTTTGACCATTCCCTTGAAACCGTGGTTAGAAGTTTCCTCACTGATATGTTTGCTTACTTGTATTATTTACTAATTTATTCAGACATGTCCTTTAATTTGTCTCTTGTTATGCATTTCATTATCAATTTTGTCCTGGGTAATTTATAATGACAGCAACACCAGAATATTTTTTAAATTCCCCATGATCACCAAACTCACAAGAGACCAAAAAACAAGAGGTACAAAGTTCAGCACCTTGGAGACTTAAAACCCTTACAGCACAAAGAATAATGGCAATTATCCGGAAAACGAGGGAAAATAAACACAGAGAAGGTGAAAAAACATTCCTGGTGAGGACAGATTTTTGAGCTGTAATCCTGAATGAGACACAGTTCTGATTCATTGTGTGAGAGTGCAGTAGCAGCGTCAAAAGAAAACAATAGAAATCTCCCCTATTCAAGCCCTTGGCCTAAAAGATTATCTCTCTTCAGACAGCTTTGGTCACATCAAGTGTGTGTGTTTGTGAGAAATAGAAACAGTGACTCATGATTGTGGATACGTGTTAGTGAGCATGAAAACAATAATGTATGACGCCCATGTATGACTGAATGTGTATATTTTAACAGGAATGGAAAAAGTTCAGAGCCATTGCGAAACGATAACAAAGCAAATCTAAAATCCACTCGAACCGTTTCCTCTTTTATTGAACCTTGACATGACGTAATGCAGGTGCCTGAGCAGGGAGTGTGTATAAACAGGCATTTGTGAAAGAAAAGGAGAAATGTTTTCAGTGTTACCTCCCACTCATACCTCTAGGCTCATGATCAGATTTTATCTTGATCATTCAGTAGAATCTTTTTCCTCAAAGTGTTTTGGCAAAAATATCTTATTCCCAGAACATGATTTGCATCGTGGAAACTGATTCTTGGATTCTAAACAAAATTCCTACAGGTGAAAACAGGTGTGTGTTTATTTTTGTGCTATCTCATACAATGGAACAATGATGCCTTTATTTACAAACGCACCACAACATGTGAACAAATGAATCTCAAAATGCAGTAACCTAAAATAGGTTTTGGTAAAAAGAAATTGGGATGTGTTGTTGTGTATATGTGTGTTGAAAGTGCTTTAAGTACTTTACTTGAGTAAAGGATTTGAGTGTGATACCATACTGTAAAAATACTCAAGTAAAAGTCTTGTGTTATTAGAAAAAATACTAAAAGTACTCATTATACTCATTATATTACTACTCCAATGGTGCCTGTCAGTGTTTTATTATTATATACAGCAATAGTGTTATATATGTGTGTCTATATTGTATTTTAGTTAAGGTTGAGCTCATTTTAACTATTTTATGTACTGTTGAGTGATTTATTTTTCTACATCGATGCATCATATTCTATGAGTTTGTAGTATGACTGTTTTGTGAGAGTCAGCTTTTCATGAGCTCAGAAAAACAGCCCGGTGTTCAGCTTAGTGATGATGATTTTCCAGCTTATAGTTAAGAGTGATTAGCTTCAGAAGTAGGGAAAATAATCAACCTATAAAGGAACACTTAAACATTAGTTTATAAGGAAAAAATCAAATTCAAAATCACCAAATTTGTGAATGTGTAAGTGTATGTGTCTGAATAATTGGGTAGCAGTAGTATGCTCTTGTATTCTGTCTCAGTGTGAATGTGAGAACTGTGGGCAATTAATCTGCACAGTTAATGTTTTACACATGTGCCCTATTTAATGTCTTTATTTAACTTTTTTTCTCCTATTGTTTTGTCTGGTTTGACGCAGCAATTTTTTCCCTTTTATCCAAGACAACTTTCTCCCAAGAGAGACAAATAAAGTTACCCTGACGTTGACCATAAACCTGTTAGACAGATGTAGTGTTCAATATTTGCCTCTAAGATATAGTGGGGTTGTTGTATAAGGCTGCATAAAATGTAAATATTCAAGTAAATTAGCCTGTGAGTACCTTGAATTTGCACTTAAAGGTCCAATGTTTATGCTTTATGGTGATTTATAGGCAAAATGTGGCAGAAAAGAAATATAACATTCATAAGTGGAGTGTATACTCATGTAAAATAACAATCATTGTGTTTTTGTTGTTTATGTTTGATATTTATATCTACAGAGGCTGCATGTCCTCTTCTGGATGTTGAAATGTCGTGTACAGTATCCCAGAATAAACCTACCAAAGACTTGCTCCAGATAGGGCCACTTGCGTTTTGCGTGGGTTTCATGCACTTCCATAGGTTATCCTTCATTCTTTGAAGGGGAGGGCGAGGCGAGCGGAATTTAGTTCATTGCAATCTACAACCTCAACATTAGATGACGCTAAATCCTATACTGGTCCTTTCAGAAGTAGAACCCACAAAGGAACACTATCACAAAAAATTAAAATCCCCAAATTCGATGTTACGTGGTTTTCACTGGAAAGGAAGGGTAAGAAAATTTGTAATCTGATGACTTGAGTAAATGGACTTATTTACATTCCTCCACTGGTAGTCACCTGTCACTGCCTGTTTGCTCCCATTATGTCTTCATTATGTTTTCACATTTCTTTGTCTCCAGTAAACAGGAAAGTTTAAGAAGCTCAGCTTAACTCACTGTTAAAAGGCCAAAAGTTGAAACTTAATATCTGAAACGGTGGCTAATCTTCTATTTCCCCCACAGCATGGATTCCAGCGAGCTCATTCATATGACGCCTGCACTGTAGGGCTGAGGCAAGAGGTGACGCTGGGTCACTGATCAGGATGACATGAGACATCTTTAAAAAGAAATCAAAACAAGTATGACAGATCAATTAAACATGGATAAACTAGAATTTAAATAAATGTTAAATCGTAGAAAGCGCATTAATTTAAGCTCTCATCTGTTATCCATCCCCGTCAACAGACGCCGGAAATCTAGAATAAACACGGTCATGAATTTTCAATCTTTCATTCAGAGGCACACAAAATGAAAATCATCTTTTATGTCTGAAGTCATCAAATTTAAGACCGGAGGCTGTGTCATGTGGCTTGAGTTCTCTGGCTGTTACTAATAATACTTTTATTGTCAATTAATCTGTCAGATCAGTTATATTTTCATTGATTATTAGCTTATGAATCAGAGCCCGAAAGTTATGAAAGAGCAGCAGAATCAGAGATTCCTCTTAAATCTCTTCTTAAAACATACTTTTATCAGAGAGCCTTTCCTGATTTCACTTGATTTTTTATTAACTGTCTTTTATTGGTTTTATACTTTTTATTTGCTTTGATCTTTACTGTCCTTTCCTGCCTTTATTTGTTCTACTGACCTGTCCTGCCACAGCTATTATCTGTCTACACTGATATCAGATATATATGCATATACTGTATAGTGAGCAATATGAAAACATTTTTAACACAACATAATGCAGATTGTTTTAATTTATTTAGTTTTTAGTTTTATAGGCAGTGTTTTATGTACATCTGATCCTATTTCTTGGTTCAAGTTTAATATATTTGTGTTTTTTATTTACATCAATTTATATTTATTAAAAACACCAGTGAAAGTTATTTTTCTTATTTTTTTTTAGTTATTTTTGATATGTGGACAGTATATTTCTCCTGTGTCTTGATATTATGTTTATTTATATAGAAATGAAGCATGGCAATACTTTATTTTGTTATCTTTGAAAATGTGTCACAATAAAAAAAAAAGCAGTAGTGTGAAATGAGGAAGGTGGAGGAGGAGAGAAAAGGGAAGTTAGGGAATTGGGAGGATAATTGGGGGTAAAGGGGTGGGAAGGCAGTTTGGCAAGTTAGTAGGAAGGTGGAGAGGTGGTTAAGGTGGGGGGAGGCGGTGAGGAGGGGAAAAAGGAGAGGGGAGGAGGAGAATGAGAGGCAAATGAGACGTAACAAGACGAAAAAGACACAGAGGGCTACTTTTTACTTTTATAGTTTGAGTTGGTTTCAGAGGCTGTACTTTTTCATTTTTACTGTCTGTACTTCTACTTGAGCCAAAAATGTGTGTTCTTTCGCTTGTACATCATTCAGGGCTTATTATTGTGGGATCACTGTTACACAATTTTTAATCTGACGAAGTCCACAGACTTGGATACAAGAACAGCAGTCTTAACAGCTTTTGATCTGTTAATCAGGGAACATACCCACGTTTACATGCATATCTGTTACCATTTTTATCTCATAAGAGTGCTTCCTGAACAGATTTCACAATCAGCAGATGGATTTATTAATAGTTCAGCTTTTGAAATCAAATATCTGCCATCATGAAATCCTGTGGTGGATTCATTTGCTTTCAGACCACAAACAAACTGCATCAAAGTCTGCAGCAGATCAATTGGTCTCAAACGGTTCTGGACCATTTGTTTGCTGAAGATGAGAAATACTTATCTTTTCTCTTTCAGAAATACCACTGAAGTTTCAGGAGAAGCTAACTGTTATCTAATGGAAAAAAGTGGTCACAGTCAGCCTTTCTTAATTTAAGAGTCAAAAAAACCCTGTTCGCCCAAATGTTCCAAAACACATGAAACATAATAAGCACCTTGTTTTAGGGCTTGACTAATCCTTAGAACAGTAATAATAGGAGCATTGGGGAAGTTTTTGGCGGTGAGAAGTAATCTGAGAAATTTGTTGTCATGGCAACCCTTACACTGAATTACGTGTCTGATTTTTATAGAGGGGCACACAACTGCGAGGCAGCAGTTCCATTTACTGACTGCTCTGTTTTATACAGTCATTGACAACACTGACATTGACTTCTCACTCCGTTTAACAGCTACTGGGGGCTGCAAGTGATCAACAACTGCTTCAGTTTGAAATCTTGTTTCAGTCAGGGACAACATATGTGTAGAGTCATGTTAATGTTGGCGAAACATTGGCAAATCTCTGCTGGTTGCTTCTTGCAGTTGTGGTTGGATTGCAGTAGGTGCTTCACCATCTGTTAGATCTGCACTCTACTGAGTGCACTCTTCCTGTTATGCAATTAATGAAATATACAAAGTAGTACAAATAAAATAATAAAAATAACAATAAGGGTTGTTTCAGTTTGGGTAGGCTGCAAGCAAGGTTTCAAGTCCTAAATTTATATTTGCCTAAAAATTAAATGACAAGATTTTGCTTGGCTGTTACTATTAAGCTTGCTAGCTACAACCATTTGGCTAGAGTGCCACTGCTGGAAGTGGCTATATTGAGAAGCAACCTAGAATAGACTGACATGTAGCTAGTGCTCGAATGACAACATCAGGATGCATATGGGGAAATGTAGCTCTGCAGTGCAGCAGAATTGTATTGTACAAATTATCCTCTTTGCAAGCTCTTGTGGGCCACATAATACGATGTGCCAGGCCAGATTCGACCTGTGGGCCTTGATTTTGAGGCATGTGCCTGAAAATAAGCTGTTTATATCCACAGAGAGCACAGGTCCTCCTCCAATGAGTCTGCCATGTTGGACTGCCATGTTTCTACAGTAGCCCAGAACGGACAACCCAAACACTAGCTCTAGGTATGGGTTTTTTCATTTTTTGTTTCGCAGCCACCATAGGTTCTCCTACAAGCTTGGAATGGGAAGGTGAGATAAGTGGTATTCGGCTGGTTGCAATCTTCAGTCTCACCACTAGATGACACTAAATCCTACACACTGGACCTTTAAAATAAGTTTTTTATGAAAGCGATTATCCCAAATAATCAAGTGTGTGTCAACTATTTCATTAGTTTGGACACTGTATCAGCAGCGGAGACAATTCCTTCAGTGGATATTTCATGCCACAGTTGATGGAGACAATAAACATCTCTCTGCCTGTTATTTCAGAGTAACAGAGATGCAGACTGTCCTCATAGGTATACTAAAAGCTATCAGTCTGGCACATGGTGCGAGGGAAGAGACACTGTGCTGCTGACAGAGGAGCGCTGACTAAGATTACAGCATGGGAATAAACAAAATAATTTGTGTATATGTGTATAATTTGTGTAATTTGTGTGTTATGGCCTGAATAACTTGCTAGATTTGTCTCTAGCTGCTTGATTCATAAGTTAAATACTTTGGCAGTAAAAAGAAACCCATGGCTATACAGTAGGTAGACAGTGGACCAAACTAATGTGAGGCATAATGAGGGGGAGCATGCAATCTTTCAAAACTTAAAAATTCATTGTTTTGTCTCTATCATTAGCAGAGGTGCTTTTTGTCACATAATCATATGTCATTAATTAACACTGACGGTCACTGACAGACAACAGTGGTTATATTTTAACTTTATGAACAAAATTATTGCTTTTGCAGTTCAGTAATCCCTACCTATTTCTACACCCTTGGGTGGAGGCACGCTGTAAATCAGAATATTTTTCTCCAACAGTTCCTGCAGAAGATAATAAGCAGTTGGAGAATTCAAGAAAAAAGGCCTGCTGCTATTTCTCAGAATCTAATTTGTATGAGTGGATTTTGATGAGTTAGACTACAGTCGAATTGTTGCTTTCAACAGATGATTCAGCATATGAATTAAAATTTGAATTGAAAAATTGTCACAATAACTTTATGTTTTATTGACTTTGGTTCTCCAATACAAAAGCAAGTGAAAGCAATGTGATTTTATTATCCTCATATAAATGCACAAACACAGACTGAATGAGAGCCTGTTTTACTGCTTTCATTCATCCTCATTTTGTGCAGCAGCAAACTGTTGTTTCATTTCTTTCAGACTTTAATTCTCTTAATTGGTGTCATTATGTTCAGCTGAATGTGCCGGCAGCCATAGTAACAGTGTTTGTGAAAATCACAGGGAAGGCAAAGGAGTATACATTCAAGTTCATACCATTCCACCTTGATCAATTGTTCATAAAAATGTCCACAGTTGTTATGTAGGTCGTCACCGCCCACAATGACGCAAGGTTTTGGAGCCAGATGCATATGCTGTCATTGCCAGGTAGATTTCAAAATAGGATGAATGTTAAACATTATTATTTAAGTTCATAATAGTTACTGTTATACTGAACTTTAAGAGCTGAAACTGGTTTATAATGACACACACAGATCTAAAACCACAAAATACACCCTTACTTCCACACTCCTCTTCCTTTCCTGCTCCCCCTCCTTCCGCTGTTGTGAAGTTTAATTCCCTCCTATGACCTTTGACCTAACCGGCCATAATATCCCCGACTGTTTATAAAAGCAGGTGTGCTTCCATCTTTTAATCTTCTCATTGTATTCCAAATCCTGAGAGACTTATTTTCTTAATTGCCAGGCTTGAGGGGGATTATGGTGTCTTATGGAGTCTGAGAGGCCAGCGGGGCCATCAGGAGGCTTAGCGTGGGGGTGAGAGGTGGGTGTGGGTGTCAAAGTGTCCAAACTAAGCTGGACATGACCAAATGGGACAAGTACTGTTAAGTCCAGAGTGCAGATCTCTGCCAGGCAACCCAAAAGAATATTTTGATGTAATCACCAACATTTTGATTCATAGCTGTAATTTAATTACAGATTTTATTTTTTTTTTTTACAGTAACTGTAAAGGATTACAATTATATTTATTTTGTAATTTAATTACACCATAACTAGTCAAATGTAAGTGGTTACGCTCCAGCACTTATGGGATCCTCATGCACCCTTCCTCTATTCTTTCATCCACATTAAGCCTCCAACCAGGTTAGCTCAGCCTTTTGATAATTATCTCTTAATGAAATGTTGGTATTGTTCTGAGATATGAATGGTTCAAGAGAACCTTTCAAAATCATGCGATCATTTTTGAGAATCTTGAGTTGTCAGCATGCTTAATCTTTATGCTAGCTCTATAAAAGTCTTAATAAAAGTTTCAAAAACAGCAGAAACCCACTTATTGGAAGTAGTACAAAGCTGCATGGTTTGGTGTTTTCCATTTGAAACAAATGGCATTTAAACCAAGTAGAAAATGAATTTAAAATATTAGTGTAAATGGAAAACCTTTAACATATGAACAGTGTTTTCAGAATCATCTTGTGGAAGAAACTAAATAGCTGAAAGAAAACCATTATGCTGGATTGCTTGCTGATGAGCATCAAGTAGACGTGGCATTTTGCCAGATTAGTACAACTTTAACAGCTTTTTTAAATTTGTAATTTAGATCAGATATATCAGTATTAAATTTCTGTTGATGCAGAGAAAGTAGTCCTGAGAAAGAAGCAACTCCTAACTTGTTCTGGTGAAATTTTAGAATATTGTTGGTTTATAAAGAATACCATCTTTTAATCTCCCTTAATAGACTTTGGATGGCAGTTTGGAAATCCGAGCAGTAATCTTGTAGAAAATAATGTGTTCCCACATTGTGACTGCTGCCACTGTTATTCCACTGGTTTCAAATGATGATGTTTATCAGTATCAGTTATAATGCAGTCTTGGAGGCCCTGGATAATTAAGCTTTGCTTGTTTATGAGAATTTGCACAGAACAATTCAACTGAATGTTGAGTAATATGCTTTATAAAAGCAAAAGGCATGTTCTGAATTTATCTGAGCAGTGGAATGCACTTCAATTTTAGTGGTTAATAAATAGGAGAAAACTTGCACTGTCAGAGGCTGTACTGGCTGTGAAGTCTAATTCCTTTACTGAGTTACCACATGCTGCATTTACAGTTCAAGGCAGTTCATGTTTTTTTAGATGTTGCTTAAAGGGATATGAGGTAGGAGTGGCACCACATGTACATATTAATAAACAGTTCAGGGCAATTCAGGTCTTTCTAGATGTAAGTGCGGTTCATAGGTAAGTGAGGAAGGAGTGTCAGCATTTATGAGCATATACAGTTCAAGTCAGTCATAGTCATACTAACACATAATTTTGAGATACTAACTCATCATTTCCAGAAATGTTCTCATTATAATGACTTTACAGGACCATTTTTTCCATCACATTGACAGAAATAGGTTTCTATACACCGAAAAAAAGAATTTTGTGGTGGAGAAAAATAAATTAATATCAAGAGTCAGTGAGAACTATAATTTCTTGAGTAAAAATTCAAATATATACTCACTTAATTCATGTAATAATTCAACTATGTGGGAAGACTTACTAGATATTTATCACAGATTTAATTGTACTATTCAAATGTTAAGTAGTCACTTCACATAAACCTGAAAATACTAACTGAAATATTAGATTTAAAAATTAGCTTGCGCTTAATATTGACAAAATTGTCACTTTAATTGGACTGTATTTTAGTTGTTCCTGTTTGTCTTTTTGTTTCTGTTGACTGTCTCTGTGTTACAGTTTGCTAAGTGGACCCAAATGCAAAGGTGCAGACTCAGAGTACTAAATATTTCAAGGGTCTTATTGCAGGGGTAAAGGGGAGTGGAGATGGAAGGAACAGGGTGGCAGCTGGATGAGGCAGAGGGCAAAGGAGATATGGATGGGGTTACAAGAGCAGGGTGGAAGAGAGATGGTGGCAGACGAGCAAAAAAGCAGATGAAGATGATCCTGGGGATAAACTCAATAAAACAAAAATGAAATGCAAGGGAAAAACAAAACACTAGAAAAATCTGAATCTACAAAACCATGAACTGGCACTGGAGACCTGAAGCCCAGAGGTTTAAGTACTGCAGGGCTGACGAGGTCTTGGGACGCAGGTGAACAGACTGGGCGTGCAGACGAGCTGCGTGTCGCCAGGTGTATGAGCAAAGCCAGGGCGAGTCATGAGGCTATAACGGAGGGATGACCACACCCAAAAACACACACAGAGACAGACAGACAGGAGAAACAGGCCACACAGGAGGAGAGGAAAACTGAGGAAAACACTGCAGGCATGGCCGTGGACATGACACTCTGCGTTGTGTGTGATTTTGTCTTTTATGTGCTGCAGAACAGGAACCTCAGTCAGGCCCAGGGGCAGATCTAGAGGGGTGGCATGGGGGTAAAATAAAAAAAAAGAAGGAAAGAAAATTAGCAACATTTACAAATTATAGTGAGTAATGTAACTTTATACAACCAAGAAACTGAAAATGTCAAACAGAAAAGAATATAATAAAATCTACTGACAACTACTTCAAATTACTTAATTAATATTAATATTAATATTAACATTAATATTTAGATGACAGCAATGTTATTGTCTATGAAAAAAAGGAAAGAATTTACTTTATTGGTTTATGTAACATATAACTTAAATATAATCATGTAAAATTTGATTATTATTGTTATAAATGTTAAGTTTAGTAGTAAGTACATTTTATTTGATACTGGCAAGTGGGATGTACTAGAAATTTTATCAGTAAACTTTAATTAAAAAGTAAGCAGTGCAGAAAGACGGTATAACATGAACATTGTATTATATTTTCTTATTAGACAGACAGGAATTGCAGATTTTGGTGTGCAGTCAAACACAGCATTATATAAAGATGGTAAAATCTTTTGTTCAGCATATTTCTATTTCAAAGTTTAAATCTCTGACAAATAAAGGCCCATTTTCTTCTTCACCACTGACGGACACAACAACACAATAGTGATTGTTGTTGAATGGAAGCCTTTAACTTGAGCATCGGGTACAGCACATCTTACTGGGAACAATCCTGTGGTCCACAGACGTGATGTTGTTTACATTTCTGAATAAATGTGAGAGGACTCGGGCTGCTTAATGTTCAAGGAAAACAAACGGTTTGGCTGACTGACAGATGATTTCACATGTCCACCTGCATGCCACTGTGCAGTCCATGTTTAAACTGTGTTTGCAAAAGGAGTTTCAGAATGCAGCTGATATGAATCTGTACATCTCAGTTCAAGACAAGTCATGCATTTGTAGATATAAATGTAGCTTACAGGTAAATCAGGAGGGAGGGAGGGCAATTTGATTCCAAGGGACCTTTGCTGGCACGGGAAACACATGTTTCCACTGCCAAGAGTTAAAAAAGAGAGAGAGAGAGAGAGAGAAAAGAAAAAAAATAGTGTCACAATTCATGTCTTTTTAGATTAACAGGCTGTTTATAAGCAAATTAGGAGCAGCAGCACATGTTTGCATATTAGAGTAATCAGTTCAAGACAATTCATGTCTTTTTAGATGCACTGATAGCTTATAATAGGTAAATGAGGGAGGAGTGGCAGCATACATGTGCTTTGCTGCAACAGTTTCTTAGGAAAGCTGATACTTTTTTTTTTTTTTACTTTAATTTTTATTGGCGGTTTTTAACAAATAGAGAAAGGGAACCGCATATTTTAATTATTTATCAACACAAATAGCTATGACAAGATGACAAATAGAGCTGAAAAACAAAAAACAAAAGAAAAAAGCTTCTGGGCACGGTAGATATTTTACAAATAACAGGTGTTCCTCATTAACAATCAGAAAGTTTGGATGCAGCTCCTGTGCGTTTGAAGCCACAGCCTCTCTTTCATCTGATCTGCGTCCTTCCAGTTAATTACAATTAGTCTTTTATCATTCAGCACTTGGTTGTTTAAACTTGTTGTTGTGTTTAGACTAAATTCCTTTAAGGGTGTAATTCAAAAGCCACAATGCTGAATCACAGTGAGCAACATCATCAATAATCTTACCCAGAGATTATGTAACATTTTGCCAGAATGTTTTGACTTACAGTGCAAGTCCATAACCTGCAGTCAAATGTACCTTTGTGTTATTTGCAACAGAGATCTGAGTCAGACACACCCACCTTCTGCTATCGTATAGGGGTGAAATATGATCTATGTAAAATGATCATTTTCTTCTTCTTCACTGATTTTGATGGTTTGTGAAGGGTTTTCCAGACTGTTACAATTCTTTGGTTTCCGAGTATATACTTTGTTTCTTTGAACTGCATTCCATATTTTTTTTTCCTGCAGTGTAGAAATAAACTCTTTGTTTAACTTTAAAAAGTTAGTGTCTGGATTGCCTTAAATTTTACCTTGACCGACTTTGAAAAGACAGGTTGAGGTACTTTTGTAATAATTCAAAACAAATAAACATTTCCAGTAAAAAAAAAAAAGAAAAGAAAAAGAAGATATTATTCAGTTCTATTTTAAGAAAATATGTTCAATAAGCCTCAGATATTAAGATGGACCAACAACTTTTCAGTCGCACTGATGAACTAACATTTAATATCCTGAGCTATTTCCTGTGAGCTACTTTGTTCCAACACTGGCACAAAAACAAAATGTGAGTCTAAGCAGGAACTGAATTCCAACCTTCATCATGGTTCAGTGTTTTTCATTGTTGTGAAAATAAGCAACAATGACTTACCTTGAAGTGTGAAGTGAAGAGACACATAGCAAGTTTTCATCATGGATATTTTCTTCAAACTATAAAAAAGAAGGAACTCAGGTGTGTTTAACTCCCAAACAGTTCATGCATTCATGGGAAGTCTGCTCATACGCCACTCAAGTCTCTTTAGAAACATAATTTAATGAGTCGATTGAACTCATCATTTCAAGTCAAAAAGTTAGAACAACTTGTGTTTATAAGTTCTGAAGTGTTCTTAAGTTTGAATGAACCTGAATGAATAAAAAATAATATAAAGTAAGTAAATATTACTTGAATTCCAGTAAATTCCTGTTTTTTACAGTGTGTTGTGTCATTTAACATTTTGTATAATTTTTTATGCAATCTTTTCTGTCTTGTTTAGAGTGTCTGTAATCTATTACAGCTGCATATATTGTCTGTATTGTAAGTCTTTATTTTTGTACAAGATGCAGCTTTAAGCCAAGCCAAGGTTTTCCGTTTTCTGTTATGTCATATGTCTAATACCTTTGGAATCTCAATCATCATTTCTCGATGACAGATTTTTAAATCAACTTCCCTCCCAACCTTTCCCACCCTGCCTGCCAGGTGATTCTGAGAAACCCTTTGACATGGTTTGACATAAACAAAAATCTGGCTTAGAGGCTCTTTGTTTTGTGTTTTTTCTTCCTCTCTTGCCTGAGGAGTTTTTTTGTGGGTTGACCTGCCAAGTCTTTTCTAACCAGTGGCTCTAGTGCACCATCTGTGTCACACAATGATCACGACTCCACTCAGTTCATCTCCAGCATATAAATCAAAGCTGTAGTAAAAAGTCACGGCCACAAGGTGTCGTCACTGAGCAGTGAAACAGCACTGCAGATACTATGAAGCACTCCCTAAGAATCAATCAGTCTATCATCTATCTATCTATAAAGGATAATTAAAAAGAGTATAAATATTATTGGATGAGACAGCATTCAGTGTAATGGTGGTCAGAACCATATAAAGACATAGAAAAGAAAATGTTTTATTATTTATTTATTATTACTTAGGTAAATATAACAATATTTATGTGAAAAATAGTAAAAGTCCTGCATTAAAAATAAGACACTTTTACTAAAATAGCTAAAAATACAAAAGCATCAAAATATACTTAAAGTACTAAAAGTAAAAGAACTCATTATGCAGAATGGTCTCTTGCAGAATCAAATATATTAAAGGATTATAATTACTGATTTATATATATGTATTTATATTATATTATTTATATTATTGATTGATTTATTGACAGTGTTTTTCACAGTTCTAGCCTCTTTTCCTCTTAAAGTGCACCACACTGATGCATTCAAATTTTAAATGCATGCCCCAGACCACCTTAGACTATATCTATCTATCTATCTATCTATCTATCTATCTATCTATCTATCTATCTATCTATCTATCTATCTATCTATCTGTCTATCTGTCTGTCTGTCTGTCTGTCTGTCTGTCTGTTTACAGTATCAATCTAAGAGATGCACTGTCACATGAAATCACATTACTTGGTACATATTTGCATTATTACGCCATCATGAAAAACTGTAATTACTGTAACACAAACAGCAGCAGAAAATCAAACCTCTCTCTCAGACGTCAAACTGCTTGACCAATGACAACAC
>JAJHUR010090231.1:0-10927 GCA_027495735.1 Lutjanus campechanus | reverse complement strand
ACTCAGTTCATCTCCAGCATATAAATCAAAGCTGTAGTAAAAAGTCACGGCCACAAGGTGTCGTCACTGAGCAGTGAAACAGCACTGCAGATACTATGAAGCACTCCCTAAGAATCAATCAGTCTATCATCTATCTATCTATAAAGGATAATTAAAAAGAGTATAAATATTATTGGATGAGACAGCATTCAGTGTAATGGTGGTCAGAACCATATAAAGACATAGAAAAGAAAATGTTTTATTATTTATTTATTATTACTTAGGTAAATATAACAATATCTATGTGAAAAATAGTAAAAGTCCTGCATTA
The DNA here is from genome assembly GCA_027495735.1 of Lutjanus campechanus. Classification (NCBI taxonomy): domain Eukaryota; kingdom Metazoa; phylum Chordata; class Actinopteri; order Lutjaniformes; family Lutjanidae; genus Lutjanus; species Lutjanus campechanus. The sequence continues at coordinate 10,617 of JAJHUR010090231.1, read as the reverse complement.
AAAATAAGACACTTTTACTAAAATAGCTAAAAATACAAAAGCATCAAAATATACTTAAAGTACTAAAAGTAAAAGAACTCATTATGCAGAATGGTCTCTTGCAGAATCAAATATATTAAAGGATTATAATTACTGATTTATATATATTTATTTATATTATATTATTTATATAATTGATTGATTTATTGACAGTGTTTTTCACAGTTCTAGCCTCTTTTCCTCTTAAAGTGCACCACACTGATGCATTCAAATTTTAAATGACCAGACCACCTTAGACGATCTGGGATTACCCCGTCAAAGTTTCACAAAACAGGCTCTGCCAAACAACATTTTGCACAGCGCCCCCAAAAGGTAGAAACACAAGGACAACAAAAGAAAATTGTGGAATGCACAAAAAAATTATATATACAGCCCAAAATGTCTATCTATCTATCTATCTATCTATGTATCTATCTATCTATCTATCTGTCTGTCTGTCTGTCTGTCTGTCTGTCTGTCTGTCTGTCTGTCTGTCTGTTTACAGTATCAATCTAAGAGATGCACTGTCACATGAAATCACATTACTTGGTACATATTTGCATTATTACGCCATCATGGAAAAACTGTAATTACTGTAACACAAACAGCAGCAGAAAATCAAACCTCTCTCTCAGACGTCAAACTGCTTGACCAATGACAACACACACTTACACACAAGAACACACAAAGTGCTGTACATGGTGCAGTGGTACCTCCCATTTATTATTCATTTGACTTGCAAATGACAGCCGCTCTTTTAAGAAGACTTTCGTGGTAGAGGCGTGTGTGTATGGTGGTTGGGACATGGGTGTGTGCACATGTTTAACTGTGTGTGTTTCCTATCTGAACTGTAAACATGTGAACGTATCAGTAGGTCTTGTGCTAAAAGGACAAACCAAGTGTTGAACTGTTGGCTGTTGGAGGGAGTTCATCATTGAAGCACGATGGAAAAAATAACCGCAGCGTCACTTGGCGCCGGGCTGTCACAAGTGGTCGCCTTCAGAGTCATGAACACCTGACTGGAGGCATTTGGACGTATGTTTACTGCAGGGGTAATCAAATGAGCAGTAAAATAAACAAAACAAACACACTGCAGTCATGCCTCTCAGTTTTGGTTTCCATAAATGAACATTTTCGAGAAAAGCCACTTAAGAGCTGCTCTAAAGTTCACTGACTGAAATGAAAAGTTCACTTTTCATTGCACTTGATGAGTTTGACATTAAGTGCTTTAGTGCTTGAGTGGATATGGTGGATGCTTCAATTTCACCTGCAACACAGTGACAGCGCCTTAAGCTGTGCTGCTTTACAGGCAGATGTAGGAAATATAAAAAGTCTCATCACCAACCTCGGTGCATTCAAGGTGGGAAAAACACCTGTGATAAAGTGCTGTCTGGCTGCTTATCAGCATCAGTAGCTTTAAATTATACACACTTAACACAGCGAATGTGACAGATATCGTGACTAACAACTGTATCCCAGTGCCTCTTGGAAATGACATGGAGAAACTGAGATGTATATGCAGAGAGCAAGACATACACTCTCCAGTTTTAACCGGAACTGTTCCAGTTTTCTACCAACAAATGTGTATGCTTTTGGAATATTCTGAAAATGCTACAAACATTGTATACATTGTACTGTATTTTACATGTTTGAAAGACAAAAATCACAGGTTTATATAATGGCGGTAATTTTAATTTTAAAGGTCCAGTGTGTAAGATTTATGGGCATAAAATGGCAGAAATTAATACAGTATTTATAAGTATGTTTTTATTTGTGCGTAATCAATTAAAAATAACAATAGTTGCACTTTTGTTACCTTAGAATGTACTGTATATATCTTCCGAGGGTGTGGGTCCTCTTCTGTGGAGTCTGCAATAATGCTTGGCCATGTTTCTACAGAGGCCCAGAATGGACATGTTTTGAAGGGGAGAGTAATTGCTTGATTCCACTGGGCATGGCTGTGTCACTCTCTGGGTGTGCCCAAGAAGTGGCTTTCCACTTTGCTGCAGCTGGAAGTTCTTGTCCATCATATTAACAAAATCTGAGCAAGTCAGCAAAAACACACGGCCAAAATACTCTGCTTTTGAAATGCTGCTGGTGGGGCATGAAGCCACGTGGAGTATGAATCAAAATTGCATCTCAGATGTGAAAATCTGGGACAATCAAGATGTACGATGAGGTGTTTGCAATCTGCAGGCTTACCACTAGATGTCATCAAATCCTGAACACTGGCCCTTTAGGACATCCAATGTCACCTGGTGATTGCAGAACCAATTCATAATATTGGTAACAGTTAGCTATCATATCTACTCTAGCCGCTCACTAGTGAAAACATAATATGGGGCACCCTGGTGGCTCAGTTGGTGCAGTGTGCGCCCCATGTACAAAGGCTGTCAGTCCTCTGCCGTAGGGCAGCACAATTAATCGCAATCACAATGAAACTGCAATATGGTCAAGTGCAATATCCAAATCGCAATTTTTTTGAAAAAGGAAAATTGTATGAGAAAACAGCATTATAATGAGGTACTGCACTGCTGCATAGATAACCTGGCTTAAAATTCTTGTTTGTTAGGTAGAGACCTCAATAAATATCACATCATGATGATTTTAATAGTTTTTATCAGTGAACATGAAAATTGTAATGCAAAACCGATCATTTCCATCAATCATATCACATATTGCAATCACAATTTCAGTCAAATCGTGCAGCCCCCCTCTGCAGCAGTCATGACTTTGACTCCTGTGTGTGGCCCTTTGCTGCATGTCACCGCTGCTCTCTCTCTCTCACCTTTTCATGTCCTCACTTCAGCTGTCTTGTCCTGTCAGTTTTTTCATTCGCTTTGGCTCAAGTCTCGGATGAGATTTTTTTTTTCCACAACAGATTTTTTCAAATCTCTGAGCAATTAGTTTGTTGTTCCCAACACAGTTCAAAGGTTAAGTTTGTGTTTACAATACATGTAACCAGGTGTGTAGTGGGGGGTAAACCCAAGTAAACTCACCTACTTTTGGATCAACTGTATCAATGAGGGGGAAAATAGTGGGTAAACTACAGTTTGATGAAAAAACATCCAAACATTTTGAGCAGCACGGCTCACACAATAACAAAACAACTTTTCATTTTGGTGGCATTGGCCAATTTGCTGACACAAAAACTAGGTTCTGAAACATGAATGAAATGTTTTGGGTGAATTACTACCTTTTGCAAACATGCAATAGAGTTGTGATGACTTTTGAAACAGTTGTGACAACTGCACTTAACAGTTTAGAGAAAGTTAAGACTGTGAGTTTTGAAATGAAGAGCTTGTAGCTCACATGCACTAACATGCACGCCTGCCTGGACCATACCAAAACAAAAAAGAGAGAAGCACAGATTACAACACTCCAGATGGCAAAAGTACAAATATTCTTTACTCATGTCAAAGTGTAGCTACTTGTATCAAAAAGGCACTGGGAAAAAGTTGCAGGTCAACTTCTTTACTGAAGTAAAAGTGAAAAAAGTACAGGCTCTGAAATTTACTCAGAGTATAAAAGTAAAAGTCACCCTCTGAAGGACATTTCTACAGGCTGTTTCAGTGCAAAGCTAACTGAACCTCACTTTTACTCCACAGTTGAGTCTCCCTCTCTTGTCTGTTCCATCTTCTTATGTCTGTTATGTTATTTTTGTCTTCTTACATCTGTCATGTGTGATATGCACTGATGGAGACACTGAGAAATCATCTTCCATTTTCCCACCAATTTAGGCTGAAATTGGTCTTGACATTGGGAAGGCAGCATGTAGTGATACCAAATAAAAATAATCAACAATTCCCTTTAAAACTAAAGTAACAAGTCTGTTTTGTAGCTGTAAGGAGCAGAAAGTACAGATATTTGTGTTAAAATGTAGGGAGTAAAGAGTAAACACATGTCAGGAGAATAAATTTACAAGTAATGTACAGATACTTGAAAACTCTTCTTGACAAAGTATTTATTACTTCCCACCACTGCAACACACACAGACTCCACTACCTCTTTACATAGCAAATATTTCTCCACTGCTGCTGTATATTGATGTTCAAAATCTCATATATAGAACCTTTGAAGTCAAATAAACATAAAGGTCCATTTTCTTCTTCAACACTGACAATCATGATTCCACCTGCTGTTGCTGCGTGAAAGCCTCTGAAGTTTGCTTTTGTTGAGCATCAGGTTCAGTAAATCTTTCCTGGACACAATCCTGTGGTCCACACAAGAGATGTGGTTTTACACTTTGAATAAATGTTAGAGCTGTCTCTTATACACATCTAGATGTGTATAAGAGACAGGCCGTAGGGCAGCATAATTAATCGCAATCACAATGAAACTGCAATATGGTCAAGTGCAATATCCAAATCGCAATTTTTTTGAAAAAGGAAAATTGTATGAGAAAACAGCATTATAATGAGGTACTGCACTGCTGCATAGATAACCTGGCTTAAAATTCTTGTTTGTTAGGTAGAGACCTCAATAAATATCACATCATGATGATTTTAATAGTTTTTATCAGTGAACATGAAAATTGTAATGCAAAACCGATCATTTCCATCAATCATATCACATATTGCAATCACAATTTCAGTCAAATCGTGCAGCCCCCCTCTGCAGCAGTCATGACTTTGACTCCTGTGTGTGGCCCTTTGCTGCATGTCACCGCTGCTCTCTCTCTCTCACCTTTTCATGTCCTCACTTCAGCTGTCTTGTCCTGTCAGTTTTTTCATTCGCTTTGGCTCAAGTCAGATGTGTCAGATTACAACACTCCAGATGGCAAAAGTACAAATATTCTTTACTCATGTCAAAGTGTAGCTACTTGTATCAAAAAGGCACTGGAAAAAAGTTGCAGGTCAACTTCTTTACTGAAGTAAAAGTGAAAAAAGTACAGGCTCTGAAATTTACTCAGAGTATAAAAGTAAAAGTCACCCTCTGAAGGACATTTCTACAGGCTGTTTCAGTGCAAAGCTAACTGAACCTCACCTTTACTCCACAGTTGAGTCTCCCTCTCTTGTCTGTTCCATCTTCTTATGTCTTTTATGTTATTTTTGTCTTCTTACATCTGTCATGTGTGATATGCACTGATGGAGACACTGAGAAATCATCTTCCATTTTCCCACCAATTTAGGCTGAAATTGGTCTTGACATTGGGAAGGCAGCATGTAGTGATACCAAATAAAAATAATCAATAATTCCCTTTAAAACTAAAATAACAAGTCTGTTTTGTAGCTGTAAGGAGCAGAAAGTACAGATATTTGTGTTAAAATGTAGGGAGTAAAGAGTAAACACATGTCAGGAGAATAAATTTACAAGTAATGTACAGATACTTGAAAACTCTTCTTGACAAAGTATTTATTACTTCCACTGCAACACACACAGACTCCACTACCTCTTTACATAGCAAATATTTCTCCACTGCTGCTGTATATTGATGTTCAAAATCTCATATATAGAACCTTTGAAGTCAAATAAACATAAAGGTCCATTTTCTTCTTCAACACTGACGATCATGATTCCACCTGCTGTTGCTGCGTGAAAGCCTCTGAAGTTTGCTTTTGTTGAGCATCAGGTTCAGTAAATCTTTCCTGGACACAATCCTGTGGTCCACACAAGAGATGTGGTTTTACACTTTGAATAAATGTTAGAGGACGCAGGCAGTGAGCATAAAATTCAGTAGAGCAGAAAATTCAAGGAAAACATCACACTGTTTGGCTGGTGATTTGACATGACCACGTGCATGCCACTGTACGCTCCAAGGTTAAACAGTATGCTTGCATTACGAGCTACAGTAATACTGCTGGTATGAGTCTATACATCTAAGCCGCACTAAACCAAAGGATAATGATACTTTAACTCCGCTTTGGTTCATTGATGTGGAAAAAAACCTTCATTGTTATTAGGGGGATTTTAAGGGGACCTCATTTCACACTTGCCAGCCAGACTATCCCTCTTTAATTATTTAACCACTTCATTCTTTGTGACTTTTAGGGACAAGACTGAAAATGTCTTGTGTGTCTGAGTAAATAAATACACAACAAAGTTAAAATTGTGATGAGAAGCATCATAGAGTTAAGAGAGACTCTCTCAGTAAGACAGTGAAACTGATCAGACCATGAAAATGTCCGTCCAGAGTAAGACTCAGTTCATCCTCCGCTATGAATCATGACTATTCATCTGTGCAGAACAGTGGGGCTTTATATCCAGTCTGTACATTATCATACCACACTACCAGCGCAAGCAGGACTGGATGTACAGTAGCTTGTTGCTCCACTGAAAAACAACTCTCTCCTTCCTGACAGGATGAAAATGTAATAAAAGTTTATTCCTAATGATATGAGGTACTTCTTCGAGTGCTTTTAAGAATCAACAGTCATAAATCCAGATGAAGTCTAAGGAATTTTTTTTTTTTTTTTTTTTTTTTTTTTACTGTAACTGACCTTCTTTAAGAAAAACAAAATGTGGGTGTTGGATGAGCCACATTCCTCAAGCATTTTTATGGAGCAAGCACGAGAAAAAGGAGGCTTACAAACCATAAGGAGGAACAGGAAACAATAAGGCAGGCAGGGTTTCATACCAGAGCAGCTGAGCCACTCACGTCACAAAGTGCTTTTACTACACATTTCTTATGCATCATTTGATTGAGTCGATTGTTTAAAGGCGCAGCTCAGCATTTTTTAAAATATAAGTATAAAATTGACAATTTTACTGTGATGGCATTTATCGTTATGAGTGGAAATAAATAAGAAAAACGGAGGAGATAATTGGTCTTCATTTCTTAAAGGCATTGTTCAGAGTTTTTGAACTGAGGTTGTGTGAGGTACTTATCCAGGGTCAGTGTATTACCGCCAGTAGATGGCAGTCAGCATGACTGCAATTTGGAGAAGCAGCAGGAGTACTGGGCTGTGTCTGAAATCACCCACTGCTCATTATATATTTCATACAGTGAGTTTGCCATTTTTAGTGCATTCTGAATGTATACTGCAAATTTTTATACCCCAAAAAGTGGTGTACAAACATAGACATATAATATGAACTAGACAGGGAATTGCTGCTCAGCCTTAACGCCAATTTTTCCCTGTGGCCACTTGCAGTATTGCAGCAAAAAATTCTCCACCTGCCCAAAAAACATTTTCTCCCACAGGACACCACTGTAAAAGAGACACCTGTAAAACTGTTGACAGGACGCCTCGAACTGCAAACAAGCTCAATTATGACACTTTCTATGATGAATTTTTGATCGATGGAGGTTTTTTATGTGTAAAACTTACTTGGACAAGAACTTGTAGGTGGGAGCAAGTGGGGAAACAGTAATTACATAATTAACAGCACAGAGAAAATGACCCTATATGGTACTTTACATAGAAATCACTAGATACTGAGTAGGGATGAATGATTTTGGAAACACCCATAGTGTTGGAAGCAAATCAATATACTGCTGTACACAGGGTCAGTAACAAAACATTTTATATTTTCACCGCTTTACCTTTCTGTCAGGTGGCCTTTCACAACAGGAAACAGCCATTATATAAGCCAAATATCACTCTCTCTGAACCAAACAAACTCCTTTTGCAAAAACAAAACCTTCACCTTGCAAAACACAGGTGCTGCTTACATACCGCTACCTTGGCCGGTTAGTTTGTTTGAGTCACTGTGTGACTTGAATCCAGGATGTTTGACTGTTTGTTCAGAGAGAGTGATATTTGGCTTATATAACGGCAGTTTCCTGTCAGAAAAGGTTGTCTGACAACAAGATAAAACTGTGAAAATTTTGTAATCACAGCACTACTGATATTTTTTGGGTGGACTGTTTTTTAGGTGGCTAAAATATGTTTTGCTGCTGATAGGGCTGAGTATGGTTTTAAAAAATATGATACCAGTACCCATACAAGTACCTTAGTTTGCTGATAACCAGCCCTGCTGCTGATTCTGTCCTCAGCAGTACTTTGCTGAGCTTTCTACACCACTCTGGGGGCGTGTCTACCACCATTTACTTGAGGTAATACACTAACTATGGATAAGTACGTCATACGATCCCACGTCAAATAATTTGAACTATCCTTTTAAGCCAGTTTTTCTTGTTTTGTCTATTGCACGCAAGGCCTCCTGACCGCATCATTGCTATTCAAATCCATACTAACCCACTGACCACAGCATGCCACAGGTGTATGTAAGTTCACCTTGTGCATGTGTATATGGGTGTGTGGTGACTATGCGTTGTCTGCATTTGCATGACTATATTTTCGTGTCTACTCCTATGAGAAAATGGGTGCATGTGCTTTTCAGGGTTAATTTGCATGTGTGTGTGACATCCAAACGTTGCAGTCATGATCAATGGTGGTGTTGATCCATCCCACAGATGGAGGAGTGCAGGCCTCTGAAAAGACTGCCTCATTGTGTGCGTCTAACACATGCAGACTGACTCAGCTGGCCCCGCAGATGCACCACCTTTGATCTCCCCTGCTGACCTCTCTCAGGGGGCAAAGGTTACTGAAGCGAGGCAAGCTGATTGTCACATGTTTTATCCCAAGTTAAGAGATATGTTATCGAATGATGACGGCATTTTTCCAGCTCTGCCCTGACCGTGTTGAGTAAACGTCCTTCATAAACGTTCTTTCAGGGGATGGTCACCACATGAAACTGCCTCTGATAACTCATCTGTCAAAGGTTTCACTGTATCTCTTAAATGGTGAAGACATGTGTGTGCATCATCTGATTTCCCCCAACCCTTGGCTGCTATTGATTTCCTTTGTGCGTGACAGGCAGGCCCGGGACCTGGTGAGCAGAGAGGAGACATTTTCTAGGAACAGAGCAGTTCCAGCGCTCCATCTTCCCTACCTGCTGCTGCTTAATATTTAATGAGCTTCACCCGAGCTGCTTCAGGGAGGGATGACAGCGGAAAGCTTGGTTACTTTTAAATCATGGTGGCCATTGTGTTGAGATTTGTCTTCGGAAGCATACGCTCATACTGATGAATGCTCTGCCAGCCTGCAAGGAAAATCATAAGGAATTCCTCTTTATTAGCTTCAACACCAGTTTACAGAAGGATCATTCATGTTGTTTATTCATGGTGAGTCCTCAAATTAATGAACATTTTATGACAATAAAAAATACATGCCAAAACTGTTTGATTTGAGAATGAAATCCCAAGATCAGGCAATCACGTGTCACGGAGTAGTGAAAAAAAATTATTTATTTAGCAATACGTCTTATTAAAAATACAAAAAAAGCATATCGACCTTTGAGAGTGTTCATCTGTGTGAGATAAAAATAGTTCTACTTCTTCTTCTACTGCTACGCAAGACAAAGAGTGAACTAGGGTCATGAATAAATAATTTTGTCCAATTGAGGTGAACAAATGGCCTGAACTGTGTTCAGACTATACGAGACAAAGCAGATCATCCTGTAGAGTAGCTAAAGTAAAATAACATCAGGAGTAACTTCACACCCTATCAGACAGCTGTGGATCTGACCTTTCACCTCTCTCCTGTTGGTTGCTTGTAATATTGATCACCTAAGAGTAAATGTTTAGTGTTGTAGTCGTTTCAATGTAAACTTATTGATTGGCATTATGCACTCTTGTGTTAGGAATATTGAGAAACATCCCTTTTACACTTAGACCAAAGATGAAGGTTTAATGAGTAAAAATGAGAAAATCTTTAAAGGTAGAATAAGCAGGATTTGTCAGTTACTGTAAACGCATCAGGACATCAAATTCAAGCATTTTTGGTTGGTAAAACATCAAGAGCACAGCAAAATAATGAGAAAATAAGAAGGTATGGGAGGTGGGCAGGGTTTCTGTGGTTGCAGGTGCCACCACACACTTCTGGTGGGTCGTGGGTGACGAGTGAGAGGGATTACTTTTTTATGATTTGAGTGTATGTTTGTGTTTTTGTTAGTATTCTGCATAGTTTGCCATTGTTGGGTCAAACAAACACACAGAAGTGGCAAACAAGCAGTTATAGTGCCTAAACTGTGACCTCTTCACAACGTTTAAGTGTTTAAAAGGCTTTTTGGCAGAAACGTGTCATACAGACACCTAAGGGATGGCTTATGCATCTTTATGAGATGCTTATGTGCGTGATAAAGCAGCGTTGGTATTTGATGACCTGGGATGAGAACATGTTGGTGCAGTCAAATCCAAATACTCCTCTGAGCCATAGGCCTTGGCTTCAACGACTGAAAACACATTAATGAGCCACACTGTTGACAGTGACTCTGCATACATTAAGATAAATGTATTGTTTAGAATAGTTTTAGTCTTAGTCTTAAGTTTAGCCTACATATGCTGCTCTGCTGCCAGAAACAATGTGTATTAATCCGCCACTGAAAATAGTCACCCCCAAAAATGCACTTTATCGTACTATTTAAGTAACAATTGCTAAAAGTTATGATGCCCAGCTGTTTTATGAAACTAATTAAGTGTTTTTAAATGAACAAAGTAGGCTATATTAGTACCAGTGTGTAGGATTTAGTGGCATCTGGATGTGACTTGCAGATTGCACCTTGCCTCACCCTCACCTTCAAAGTGTGGAGGTGGCATCAAAACTTGCTCAAAACACAAAAGGCTCTATCTAGAGCTGATAGACTAGACTAGAC
>JAJHUR010090230.1:0-17476 GCA_027495735.1 Lutjanus campechanus | reverse complement strand
ACTTTATGTCTAACAGTGAACACAAATGTTCACATTTAAGAAGCTGCAAACAGTGAATCTTTATAATTTTTGCTTGATAAATGACTCAATGAATCATTGATCATAAAAAATGTTGTTGATTAATTCTCTGTCGATCACATAATTCATTAATCGACTTATTGTTTTAGCACATTTAATCTCATCTATATAAATTATATAGCTTTTTACACAGTAAGTTACCTTTTCAAAGAAGGAACATCAAGGCCTGAACCAGTCCTTTTTGTGCTTATGTGTGTCAGAGCATTTTTAGATGTCTGAAGTCGGTGGACAGTTTTTATTAATGTTGGTTGTAGTAACATTCTGTAATTCACTCCTATAAAAGGCTCCTTTGACTCAGGAGGTAACCTTGATTTTATTGACCACACTGCTAATCATTTGATAAAAAGAATAATCAACAGATTAATTTTATAATAAATAATGAGTAATTTTACTGCTTTTCCCCTTCATCTTCCTTTTCTCCCTCCATTTGGTTTGTTTTGGAAAACACCGGCAGTATCGACTTTCACATGACTTTATCAGTATCGGTTTTACTGTGCTTTCCTCCAGGTGCAGAGCATGGCCAAATCCAACGCCACCGGTGTCCTTGTCTACGCTCTTCCTGGTAACCCGCTCCAGGACATGAACTGTGTCGAGGACGAATGCGACACGTCGCTGGGCATCCCCGCTGCCATGGTGCATCTGGAGCGTTCGGTCGATCAGGCTCTCCAGTAAGAGCGTCACACGCTCACTTTGATGATTAACATCCTTGTATGTAGATTAACTGAACATTTTCAAGGTTAAACTAATGATTCTCAAAAGCCTGTTTACTTCCTCTCTGGTTAAGCTTCTCACTTCGTCTGGTCACTACCTCAAACAAAGTTTCCAAAATATTACATCTCAAAAAAATCATCAATCCATGTCCCTAAAAAACAAATAATCTGTGTGGTTATTGTTTAACTAAGGATTTAAACTCATTGAAATTCATTAAGGTGTCATTAAGGTGTGATCCTTCTGAATTTGTCTCGCAGGTCTGGACAGCGTGTCTATGTGACCTTCCAGAACACCCCATCCACAAACTTCTTCTTCGGTATTGACCAACAGGGGGCGCTGGCTGAGATGGGCTTGTTTCTTTACCCTTCGTTCAGCTTCTTCAACTGGCAGGCACAGTGGTAAGAGCACCAATAAATCTGAATAAGGTTACTAATTAGGTTGTAAACACTTTATAAATCATTAATGAACAATTCTAAACAAGTTGTAACATAGTTTACAAACATTGAGGGTGGCTCATTATTTGGCAAGATCCAGTTACTACTTACTACTAATTAATCTTACTTACGAGTCACCACTATTTATAACTGGCAAAGGGAGCTTCATTGCACAGTGTAAAACAATGCATCCTAAAATGTCAAGGTAAATGAAACTTTTTGACTTTAAAGATGTGCTGATGGTGGTTAAATGCCAGCAACTTATTAACAAAAATGTGATGAAGCTGACCGGTATAAATGCTGCGGATGCGGAGGACAAAATAAGCGATGAGATCAGAAGCTTAACAGAACAGATGAATGTGGACTCTCTATTTGCCCCTTTTATCTAAAGTATTTATTAGCATCTTATGTTTACATCCTAAATAACCTAATTATAAACCATTTATAAGTCATTTGTAAGGGTAGCCTTAAAGTATTATTATTAACTACTATGGTAATTATTACTCATTATTATTATTATTATTATTATTATTATTATTATTATTAAAGCCTTATTGTAAAGTGGAATGTCAGAATTTCAATGTAAAGAATATTTTCAGGATTCCAACGCTAATTTTACTTCAGATTTCTTGGTACATCTTACATTATCTGATTTTTACAAACATTAAATTAAATTAAATTAAATTAAATTAAATTAAATTAAATTAAATTTCTTCACAATCCAACATTCTTTTACTGTTTACATATATTACATTATTATATTATATTACATATATTACATATTACATACAAAAAAAAAGTGCATGATTGGAATTTGATGTATGTACCCAAAAAAACAAACAAAAAAAAACTTCTTTTTTTGGGATTTCATCTCCAGGTTCGATTTCTACACGGATCTGCAGAACAAACTTCAAAATCCTGCGAAGGTTGTTCCAGTTTTTGACAAAGTCCAAATGCAGGGGGAGAAAGGAGCGGTGGCCACAGTCGACATGCCGTTAGGTAACTTCATCAACGATGATCAGTATTTCGTGCGCAGTAGCCATTTCAAACCAAATTGTGACAACTACTCTATGATTAACAGCAGTACTGTTGAGATGGAAAAGCCCTGAAACTGGAATTAAACCATCATGTGACACTGTTCTATAAGTTTGCAGCTTTAAGACAAACTGTCTGATTATGTGTAACAGTAAGTTAAACTATAAACTTAAATAAATCGAAAGTAAATGCAGGTTTTACAGACTTTGTCTCTGTGGTATGAGAGGACTGACCAACAGATTTAGGTCTAACCTTGATGATATAATCCATTTTATGAGACACCTCCGTCCAGACCATCCATTAGAGACCACTCAAAACACCTGAACAGCAACATTAGCATAGAGAGTGAAGGTAATTTTTCATTAGAGCATCAGTGTGAGTTCTTACAGCTGCATGAATAGGACACCGGTTATGTTAAATATTTTAATGATACTAACATTTGCACATTGTGTGTCTCTGCAGGCTTGTTGGACTTTAACGTGCTGGAGCTGGACGCGTCCCTGTCGTGTCCCGGTAAGAGAGACATGTCCTGCGCTCACTGGGATCACACAGTGCAGCTGTTTATCTGCTGTGATCAACTCGGTCCGTACTGCAACATGGAGCTGGGCCGATGGATCACTGCCTTCCGCAGGTAACATGTTGATATGAAATACAAACAAAGGTTTTGATTTCAACCATAACACCCAGCCCTCATTACAATTACAATTAAACAGGACTTAAATAGTCCAAAATGTGTTTTTACACAACATGCAGATACCCTGCTTCATAATGAGCTGTTAGAATCCAGTTATTTTATCTGATGTGTGTCGTTTCGGCAGAGGTACTGGGCGCTGGCTGACAGACGTGTCCCCTCTGCTCCCACTGCTGGACAGCAACAAATGCACTTTGACCATGAAGACGGTGCCGTGGGCGATGCCGTGGATCGTCTCCCTCAACCTGAGATTCAGTATCGGCAATCAGACAGGTATGAACTGCGATGACGCTAAAGAAGCTACGTTAGATTTGCAGTTATAGCCCACAGCTGACTTGCTTCCTGGATGTGTCTTCTAAATCAGCCAGTGTTCAATATTTCAAAATAAAATGACACATACTGTGATAGAGAACGCCCATGTAACCCGCCGTCAGCTGGTCAGAGGTGTAAGAGCTCTCCCACTGTGAGCACGCAGAGATGCGACTGAAATAACGTCATCCCAGAACATTTTCTGACCCATTTTCTCTCGCTGGAGGACTTTTCAAAAGCAGAGAGAGGGAATCTCAGCAGGAAGGAACAGTCTGTCCGTAACTAGTTACTGGAACATATCTGGATAAAAATGACAAAGACAAAGCTTTTAGTTCCAGGAAATATTTTGACTCAGCTTCCTCATCAACAATCAGTCTGTAAGATTATGACACAGAGGATGATCAGGGAGTAAAAAGGAGCCTGTCGGGGGCAATTACAGATGGGACTTGTTTTCTTCAGACAGCCTGTCATGTGCTTCAAGACTTTATTAACTTTTGTCATGAAATTTGACCATGTGCACATTTTTTTGCCAAATAAGTTTACATGACTTGACTTGTTTTCACTGTTCACACACAAAAAAACACCAAGAAACTTAACAAAACTTATATATTTACTGAGTGATGTACTGAACATGCAATGATTGCTTTACAATGTAAATAATTTCATTAAGTATAATGTCAAACAATGGAACACAGAACAAACTCTTTGTAATCTGCCTGAAAAAAAAAAGAATTTCCAAAAATAAATTTTAGGATGAGCCCCTCATAACAAAATTATCAACACAAAATAACATTTAAAAACATAAACAAACAGAGTTACTACATCTCCATTTTGACTACATGGAACTAAGTTTCATTATGTTCCTCACATAATCAAAAAAAATGATCAGGGACATGAAACTTAGTTTCTGGTGAAGCAGCTAAAAAGAAGGAGGTGACTCGTTTTTCCAAAATAAAAGTATACATTGCTTTGTATGTTCTGGTAATTAATATTCAGCATTTTTTTGGATTTAATTAGAAATCTGGGGTATCATTTAATAAGAAGTGTTGGAAAAGTATGATGTTAAACTTTATATATCATGTGCAGGCGTGTGAAGAAGGTTCAACACGACCGTACAAATGTGTGATAAAGGAATCTCCAGAACCAGAACGTCAGCAGGAATATCAAATCTCCGCCTGTTTCCCTGTATACAAACCTCATGTTAACACTGTATCTTTGAACAATTACTCTGTGTGTAACTAGAAGAAAAAGTTGAAGATGTGTGTGAAGCATCCTTGTTTTAGAATTTGTAGCTTCTTTGCAGGAAAATCCATATTTGAAGTGATGTAATCCACCACATGCACATTGGTTTTTATATTGAGCTTATCAGTAATCTGTATTCCTTCAAAAAAAATAGTCTCTTAGTGAGGACAGTGTGTTTCTCACTGGAAACGATTCTCTGGAAACTTCCATTTTGCCAAAAAATACACTTAATACCTTCAAAGTCTTGACTACATGTGTGATATGAGTCTGGATATGTGAGGTGGTAATTTTTAATTTCATAATAAAATAACTTAAACAAGTAACGCAGTTGATTTTCTTTATTACCATGTTTGACCACATTTGTTTTATCTACAGTTTGTCAAAATGTTACATTGAGTGATACTGCAGTGTTTGATTTATATCTACAGTTAATGTCACAGATGACGGTGAAGAGGAGCTCCGCCCCTTCAGAGTAATGTCACTATACAGCGGGGGAACCTTCGACAAAAACTACAACAAGAGATACCAGCCAATCAAATTCCCCGTCCCAGTGTCGACGAAGAAGGTAACAGATCTGACGCCGACCTTTAACCCTTTAAAGCTTCCTGTGTGAGTCAGCGTCTCAGCAGCTGTTTGTGTGTGTTTTCAGGTGGAGCTGTACGCCGTCATCACAGCCCACGGCTACGATGACAAGAAGTGTGGAGAATTTTGTGTCACCTCCCACCACTTCCTTTTGAACTCTGCCTTTAACAACACTCTCGTATTCGATTCTGCAGGTGAAATTTCTGCAGGTAGTTGACGAATATTCAGGCTGTTCTGCAGGTTAAATAGTTTTTTGCCAGTTTAATATCCAAGTTGAACCTTAAATTTAATCATGAAATGTGTCAGTAAAATGTATTTTGCGTCAGCCAACTCATGCTGATGCCTTTGCCCATTGTCCTTGATTTTAATGTCTTGTTTTGTGAGACCAACAGTCCAAAGTACAAAATAAATTCTGTTTGCAAAGACAGAACTTTAAAGAAAACCTCACATTTGATCGTCAACTAAAAGATGAATCAGCCTGAGGACTGGACATCGAGCCTCTGATTGAAGGGTAATTTCTTGCACTGATTGTCATATTTTCATATCTTTTTTTGGGGTCATGGTGGGGATCCATCAGGAACAGCTCTGGGCTGCACCTCACGGGTGAAAGAGGGCGCGGTGCCAAACGAATACGGCACGTGGCTGTACGGGCGAGGAGGCTGGTGTGATGGACTGCAGGTCAACCCCTGGAGGGTCGATATCACCGGTCAGGTACGGCCTTTCGAAGGTTTCATATTGGTCTTAGGAGCTGGTGGAGACCAAAAACTAAGCTAAAAGGAGTGAATATTGGACAGAAAAACATGTGAACAATGTGTAAATAGGCAATTGTTTGCAAACGCTCTGATCATCAACTTTATAAAGTGATAACATGCCAGTATTGTTTACAGCTGAGATTTTCTGTTAAGATCTTTAAATTCGGTGACTTTTAGAGAATATCAGATAGCGTAGAGAAGCACACAGCAATCTGTGCAAATTCACTCTGATTCACCACACACATCTTCAAGGTTATTGAGGACAAGTTTAAAGCCCAGTAAGCCTCTCCTCCTCTGCCAGATTTACAAGAATCCTGCACTGAAATCAAGGTCAAACTGAAGTAAAACATTTGATTGAAGTAAGCCCATTAGAATTAAGGAGTGCTTGATTATTCTGAAGTGAGTTATTGACCATAAAGGCTCTTGATATAATCATGAACTCCTGACTTGTTGCTGCCTGGAGCTCCCTCCTGCTCTCAGCAGTCATGTGCAGCTCAGTCCTGAGATCAGATTTCCTCCAGGATTTAACTGTAAAATACACGACCACATGTTACACATCATGTCCGATTTGAGATGGATTTTTAGTGTCTACTGGTCTCTTTGGAAGAAGATGTTTCAAAGTTTCCTCTGATTGGTCTTCTAAGATGTTCAAAGTCATTTTGAGGTGATCGTTTTAAGCCCAGATGTACCCGACCAGTTCATATCAAAAAAAGAAAAAAAGATTCAGTGATGAGCAGATACCTGAGCATGTGTGAGCTACAACAGCTGCAAACCGTCATATTTGAGGTTGGTGTGTGTAGAGCTGGTTTGTAATTATGTCTTACGTTATTTTTATTCTAACTGTGGTGAAAACCAGTCCAGTCTGTGTGTTTGTCTCTTTTGATGGCGGTTTGCCAGACTTGGAAAATGTCAGTGTCAGAAAGAGTACTGAAAACCTATACTCAAGTACACGTACTGTTACATTGCTAAAATGTTACTCAATTACAAGTAAAAGTACTAGTGTTAGAAATATACTTAAGTAGAAGTACAAAGTATTTGTCGCAAGAACTACTATTAACTAGTATTAGTTACTTTTAACCATTGATGTCACAGTCACGTCTCCAAACTAAGGATGCAAATTGTGTGCTTTTCCTTAACTGATACTTGAAAATCCTCACAATCGATTAATCATTAATCATTTATAAGGTACAAGACACATGTTCTTTTCCTCATTTTCAATTTTTTTCTGTTTTTTTCCTCATTTTAAGTCTAAGTTCAGTTTTGCTTATTCATCAAACAAGGTGCAATTACTGCCATGTCTATTGATTCAATATCCACGAATACACCTTTAATTGGTGAAATTCTTAACGACAAATTCATCGATTATTCCATCCTTATTCCAAATGGGTGCTGCCATGCCATTTTGTTTTGTTTTTCATTTGTATTCATTGTTTTCGCTGGCCCGTTTGTAGATTAAATGTTTGGATATTCAAATTCTACTCAGTACTGTTCTATGATTTTAAAAGTAATTAAGTAGATTACGTCTCGTGATGCATACTTGACTACAAGTAAGTATGCACTTGAAAAGCAAGTACCAACAAGTACCTCAAAAAACTACTTAACTACAGTAATTTGAGTATTTGTAATTAGTTACTTCCACCCCTGGAAATTCTTGCTGGTTGATGATACTCTCCAACTAATCTTTCTGGAGTGTAAACTTAATTATAACAAAACATATTATAACAAAATTATAAAATAGAAGTGCACAGAGCACTGATAACAATGACAAAGGTGCTCTCTTTGGTACCCATGGCAAAATAAAAAAAAAAATACAGACGGAAAAATCGATTGGTGGAACACACAGGAGGCTACAATGAAATTTGATGATTTGTGTGAATTGTTGCAATCACAACATCGCAACTTCCTGGAGGGACTGTATTTTCTCCATAATAAATAGAGGAGCACTGTTGTCCTCAGCCAACTTCAGGTGCAGTTTTAGGAACGAGCAATATATCATGATATGAGACTAAATATCGTCTTCCCTGCAATATTGTTGCATTATTTATAAATATTGTTATTGAGGTATTTGGTCATAAATACAGTGATATTTGAGTTTGTCCATATCACCCAGTCTTAGTTTAGACTTACTGTTGTGAAAGCCTTGGTGTGGCAGAGAAACCTCCTCTTTCTCTGATGAAAATATCTGGGAAATTGAAACGTTTATTTATTTATTTATTTCCTGAGTCTTTTTTTTTTTCTGTCCTCTTTCAGCTGGATATGAGCGGGTCTGACGCCAACACTGTTATCTACTTCGGCTTGTTTGAAGGACAGGATCCAAATCCATCCAAGGACCCAGGATACATCATCATGTCCTCTTTTCTCATCTTTTACAAATGACGCCACCCTGCAGAACTCTACAATTTGAAGATTAATGTGAATGAATTAGTATGTCACTGAATGTACAATCAAGCCAAAGATTAAATGTCTATTTTCCTACTGTGTTTTTTTTTTGATTGTATCCATTATTCTTGCTCCTGCTTCATTAACTTCCACAGACAGGAGGTTAAACCGATAACCTGCGCTGGTGCAACATCACCCGCCACGCTCGCCCAGCACGAGCGGCCATTTCTATTTTTCTCAAGATGTTACCCTGAAGTCAACAAGAAGAGGCCTTCTATAGTCTAATAAGCTCTCTGTATGCTGAAGATGGATGCATTGTTCTGAGAACAGCCTCTCCTCACTAATTACATGTAATCATGTCCAACTTGAAACTTTGGGGTGAAGAAAATGTTTCTGAGTGAATCATCTTCCTGTTGGGTGGTGATTCCTGACTTTCTGACCTTTTTTTATTTGACACAGCTGAATCTCTTTGTTCAGTATGGAAGCTTATTTCTGGGAATGTGATGAAAAAAGAGTTAGTGTTTCAAATTATTGACAATACTACCGAGTGATACTTAGTCATTATTTTTAGATATTAAATCATTATTTTGAGAATGTTTCTCATTAGTTTGAGATACTAATGTCATTACTATGAGATACTAACTAAATATTGTGCAATACTAACTCATTTTGAAATACTAGGTCATTATTTTGTGATAGTTTCACGTTTTCACGAGATATGAAGTCATAATTTTGAGATACAAAGTCATTATTTTAAGAATGTTTCTCATTGTAATGACTTGCAGGATCTAGTGAGGATGGTCTAATTGCAAACGTGGAAAATTATCAGAAGTTTAAGTTGCTGTTACAAACAGGTTAGAGTTAGTACAATACCAGATATTTTCCTCTGTAGGAGTTTGTTACATATTTTAGGTGCATTGCAAAATACAACCAGAACTATTTTCCTTTTGTATGAAAAACTTGATTTTTTGTAAATACCTTACCTGACATTAAGGGTATTCAATAAGGGCATTCAACCTACAATGCATGAAATTATAAGTTTATTTGTTTAGCTTTTTTTTTTTTATTTAATGACATTTCACAGTATTAAAACCATAAATGTAAAAAAAAACTGAAGACATTAAGTAGAAAAATACACCATTGCTTCGTACAAAAAGGTTACTTTTTCTGAATAGAAAGGTTAGTGGTTAAAAAAGTTTGTTTTATTTTCAACAGAACTGTTCAACAGTGTTAAGTAACATCACAGACATCATTTTCTCTGCATTAGCTTGGCTTGATTAACACAATTAATACACAAATCCCTCTGGCCAACAGGAAAAAAAAACACATTTAATAGTACTTAGCTTACTGAACAGTGAAAACTCCATTTTAGGCTAATTTAGTTTAATGATGCCTCTTTTATAACATTTGCTGTTTATTTTCCCTATCCATGTCAAAGTAGCTACAAATAAAATACAAAGGAACTGAAGTTGAAGTGAACTTCAAGGCGTGAAGTTACAGCAAAGTGTTTATGAACATTTATGTATGTTTATGACTACAGGCGTGTTCATGTTAGACCTTGACGCAGGTTTCTCTACAGCTCTTCTCAGTGTCGAACTGGTTGGTGTTTCCTAAACAGCCTCCAAACCAGAACTGAGCGCAGGCGTTAGCTGTGGCGTCGTAGTACCACTTCACCACGTAGTCCCGGCAAGGTCCTGGATCCAGCAGGTGGCTGCAGCGCTCTGCTGGAGACGACGACAAACAAGAAGTGTTAAACTTAACAAGACTCATTTACAACATGAATGTGCTGATGTTGAAATGTTGAGTAATGTTTACCATGTTCACCATCTAAGTTTAGTATGTTAGTGTGCAAACATTTGCTCATTAACACTAAACGAAGTAGCCTACAGCTCAGGTTGATGGAAATGTCATTGTTCAGATGTGTCACATGACTTAGACTTGAGTCAGACTCAAGTCACAAATTTGATGACTTTAGACTCAACTTAAAATCAAAAAAGCCTTGCAAATTGACTTGGACTTTAACAACAGTGACTTGTGACTTGACTTTGACTTGAGCCTTTGGGCTTTAAAATACTTCTTTTATGTTCTTTTGTTTTGTTTTGTTTTAAACGTATTGTATACCTTCAGGTTTCACATATAATGTCAGTAAATATACAACTTCTGGTATAATCTGATATTTTGTTCAAGTATTTGACCCCACTGTCAAGCTGCAGAGGACTTAAAATGTAAAATATTTTACAAAACATTCAGTGCATATTTTCATTGCAAACACTGATTTCTCAATCTTACAATCTTATCTGCAAACTTTCTACAGTTACCTGATTTGTGGGTGTCTGAAGGCAGCATTGCAGGAGTTGGCGGCAACGGCGGCGGTGTCTTCTCCTCGGGTGGAGCCCTCAGAGTGGGACCCGCCGGCCCGATGGCTCCCGTCATCACCATACGGTTTGTGGGGTTGTTTATGTCTGTCTGTGGGAGGAACTCTGTTACAGGTCTGAAGGGCTCCCTGTCAAAGAGTGGGAATCTCTGAATTTCCGAGGAGGACCTGTCGTCCGTCGGGGGTCTCTGTGGAGTGACGGGTTCTCTCTCTGGGTATGATGCTGGAGGTCCGGGCTATAACAGAGGAGAGAAGGATTAATCCAGGTAAGATACACAAATGTCATGCTATAAGACCTGCACCAGCTCTGTTTACTATATGAGCACCAGGAGATGTGGTTGAAAGCTACAAAAATTAATAAGAAAGCTTATTTTGTCTCATGTAATGGTCCCAAAGGTGGTGAATGAACTTCAATGCAGGCACTGTCGAGGTGCCCTTGAGCAAAACACACGAACCCCCAACTGCTCGGTGCGCCTGTTTCTGGGCAGCATCCATCACTCTACTGCCTCTCACACAAGAATTGCATGTGCATGTGTGTGTATACAAGCCTATGTGAATGAAAAGTCAGGGGAAATTTCATGACAATCCATCCAATAGTTGTGGAGACCTCATGATGGCGCTGTAGGATTCAAAGGTCATGAAAGTCATCAGGATTTATCCTCTGGGGACCTTGAATATCTGTACAAAATTATATTCTATCTGATCAAGGTTTGGGCAAGTCAGAATCTCTGGCCCTGACCACGGCTGTGAAATATCAGCAGCCTAACTGTTCTGTGTATTGATAAATCCACAGCCATGGCGCTGAAGCAGATGGATTTGTAATTGTGCTGCTACCTCTCAGACCTGCCCTTCTCTCAGTTTTGTCTTGGATCAATAATATTCTCTACACTATAGATATTCACTTCAATATTGTATTGTACCCAATGACATCCACAGAGTAGTGTGATCAAAGTCACAAGTAGTGAGGTATAGTCGTGAAAGAGTGCCTGTAGTATATAATATTTCTGTGATGATCCAGTAGCATGCGGGTTAGAGTTAAGAAAGAAATCACAGACTGATTGTAACACAGCCTATGTTGACAACAGGAGGTCAAAAAACGACTGCGCACCAGCATCTGAACTCTCCTGAAGTCTCCTGTGAAGGTGGGTGTGTCTGTATCAGTCCTGTATGGAGGTTCTCGAACATTACTGGAGATCTCAGGGATTCCTGGAGGCAGTCTGGAATTCGGTATGGCGCTGAACAAATGTCTCTCTCCGTCCTCACAGATACGACTCAGCAGTTTCCTCTCCAGAGCTGCGAGAACAGAGGAACATGACAGTAAATACACAGTTGTACACTGCTTTGTACAGTTAAATCTCTTTCTCTGGATGCAAACCGTTTGGGTGTGTCTTGCACAAGAGCACCATGATGGTAGAAGTTAGAGAAGGATGATTTTTTATCTGATTTTTCCCCTTTATGAACACCCAGTGTAGTGGATAAAGCAGTGCAGTCAGCTGCTCGACTGTTGCTCTTTGTCGCCACCAAGTGACAGCAGAAGAAATTGTTCAAAATTTTCTTGAACCTAATCCTCTCAGTGGAGGTAGAAAAATGTTTTCTGTGGAGATTTATGCATAATTTGAATCCAGATTTCTTCCACAACACTGTTTGGGAAATTTGGGTTTTCAGCTCAAGTCTCAGATTGTCAGTTTCTGTGCAAATTGACAGTTTTCTGCCAGTGATCATATCTGAAACACTGATTTTTGGGCACATAGAGTGAAACTGTGGAATCACAGTTAATGGGTAACATGAATATAACCTCACTTACTGCAAATTTAAAGGATTGATTCACCAAATTACAAATAAAATAGATTTATTTTCCTTTAGGAGTATCTTCTAATATGCCTCCATCTTAAAATAATGAAGGTAAATGGAATTTTGTTTGTGGTGCTCGTGACACTGTCCCTGTTAACGCTGAATAAGTCACAAATCACACTGTCGACTGTTTTCATTAGAACTACCATCTGCCAAAGAAATAGTCCCTATAACAACATTTGACAGTGTTCACTTCGGATTATCAAGAGAAACAGTTACACTGTTTCTGTCACTGTTAAACTTAAATTTTTCTAAAATGTTTTAATGCTGTGAGCACCAAAAATGAACCTCCACTGTATCGGGATGAAGGCAGAAATCTCATAGATAAACAGCGCTGGAAGAAGAACTCAGATATTTTACTTGAGCAAAAGTAGCTATACCACATTGTAGAAATACTCTATTACAAGTATACTTCATGCATTCAACATTTTACTTTAAAGTACATAAGTATTATTAAAATATACTTGAGGTTTCCAATGCAGGGTAGTTTAAACCATAATTCTTCTTCTTTTGGCTTCTCTCTCTTAGTGGTCACCACAGCAGATCATCTGTCCACAGCAGACGCTGGCAAACTGGGCCTCATCCAACCCAGCATGGGAATCTGATTTTATCATCCACATATTTGATTTGGCATTGGCTTTTTTACGCCGGATGCCCTTCCTGACTCAACCATCCCCTTTATATGCAGGCGTGGGACCAGCAATTAGGATTACACTGGCTTGTGCATCCCCAGGGCTTTGGAACAACCCAGGGTTCAGCGTCTTACCCAAGGACACTTTGAAAGAAGGACATGGGGGTCAAACCACCAACACTGTGGTCAGTAGAAAATAATAGTAAAAATAAATTTACTTATATTGCACCTTTAAAAACAGAGTTTACAAAGAACAGGAACAGGATACCCAGGAAGCAATGAACTACAACAAACTACAACTACAACAAAAGCAAAGTAGAATTAAGATGGACCAATAAAAGAGATAGGAACAACATGAAAATGAAAAGGAATGACACTGAAAATACATAGAAATAAAAGAATAGAAGATTAACAAAAAACACATAATGCCCATAAATAAAAATAAAAAGAATAAAAGATTACAATTATTAGATGACCTGCTCTACCTCCTCAGCTGCAGGATCACAGTTTAAAGATACTATAAAGCAACGATAAATGTGTGTTCTGAGTTTGTCAAACCACAGAGTTTGGGTGAACTAACCCTTTAATATGTAGCTCCATCATGTGATTACCAGCGTTGCTCACCTGGAAGTGTTTTGAAATCATCGATCAGGTACACGTGTTCGCTGTCAGGGTCAGAGGCCATGAGACTGATCTCCTTCTTGAACTCCTCGTACAGCGGGTCGCTCTCATTCACCACCCCGATCACAAACATCTCGATGTTGCTTCCTTTGGCTTCTGACACGGCGCTCTCCAGACTGACCGCGTCTCTCTTATCCGCCTGTCCATCCGTGATGATGATGGCCACCTTCCTCACACCTGCCCGTGCCCCCTTGAACACTTGGTTGGCCTGTTGGATGGCGCTGCCCGTGAACGTACCCTCGCCCAGGTAGGTCATGGAGCGTACCGCAGACTTGACCTCGTCACGGGTTGCTTCCTGTCTGAGGCTGACCACCACCATGTTGATGTGGCTGTAAAGGACCACACCCACCCGCGTGGTGTCCCGGTTGACCGAGGCTCGGTCGATCAGGGCGTTTACAAAGTCTTTGATCACATTGAAGTTGTCGGGGCCGACGCTCTCAGAGCTGTCAATCACAAACACGAGCTCCAAGGGGGTTTGGCGGCACGTCACTCCACAATCTGACAAAACAGAGCAAGAGGCAGAGCCAGTTGTAGACATAAAGGATCAACAACAATTTAAAATGTGAGTTTCAGGTTTTGGATTACTTACTGCAGATGGATCTCACTATTTTGATGATTTCTTCCCTCTGTGAAAGGTAGAAAGTACAGTACATTTAGAGCTGATGTGAAAATACATGTGTATCCTGACCCATGAAAAACCTGGTTATTCATACATGATCATAAGAGTATGCAGTATTTTCCAAAATGTCTTGATTTCCAGAAACCAGGATTAGGTATTTACAAAGGAGTAATACTTGATACTCACTGTGAGTCCAGGCTCCCCCTTTTGTCCCACTCTACCCTGTGATTTGAAACAGATCATTATTAATTATTTACTTCCTTCAGAGCTCTTTAATCACTCTAAAAACTAAAATAAAAACTAAATCCATTACCGAAGGTCCAGTGGCTCCTGATTCTCCTAATTCTCCTTTTTCTCCCTTTTTGCCTTTTTCACCTCTGAATCCTCGATCCCCCTGCGAGAGGAAAGAAAAAAACATTTTATCATTTTATCAGTTCAATCAAGCAGTAGAGCTGTGATAGAAAGTTGTTTTAATTTCATGCAGTTTATCAGTCTGCTACACTTCATGTGTCATGTTCATGTGTCGTTACCTTGTCCCCCTGCAGACCTTGTCCAGGAGGACCTCGGGGGCCGGAGATCCCCTGAAATCCAGGCTCCCCCTGGAAACACAGAGTACAGACCATGTCAGCGAGAACTTATACAAGAAGTGATATTGCTTTTATACAATATCTTTTGGAGTTTGAAACAGCTGTACCTTTTGTCCTTGAATGCCCTCGCCAGGTAACCCCTGTGGACCAGGTGGTCCCGGTCGGCCCGCTGCTCCCTGCAGGAAAAGAAAACTGTGACTGTTTCCGGATAACAACATGAATTTAAAGACATTAATGACCAATACACGTGTAGTTTTAAACAAATCACATACAAGCAATTGTTCTGGACAGGACCGATTACCTTAGCACCAAGCAGGCCGATCCCTGGTGGCCCAGCAGGTCCAGGAGGTCCAGGCAAGCCTCTGTCCCCCTGAACAAGAAAAGCTTGTTATATGATGCATGTTGGGAATAATCATCTCAGACAGAAAGAATTTAAAAAAGGGAAAGAATCAAGCTGTAAACGCAAGATTGAAAACATGAAAATACAGAAAGCAACAACCAACACAGCAAGTAAGACCACCTGAAATACTATAAATCATTTTCACGATTTTGTAATCATATTATACATTTGTGTTTCTTTATCTCACAAGAAATGGCATACTTGAGATAAAATCACCAGCAAAGTGACGGTAACACTTTTGCCATTTTGTTGATGACACTGTCCTTATTTTATGTTTTTCCTGGGTGAACTGTTACCTTTGGTCCTGGTAAACCGATTCCATCTGATCCGGTTTCTCCCATCAGACCCGGAGGCCCCGGAAGTCCCTACGAGCAAGGTGAAAAAAAAAATGAAAAAAAAAGCTGAGTGGTTAGCTGGAAGTGTGAAGTGATAAAGGAAGCTGTACTGTGGGTTGATACTCACTGGAGGGCCAGGGAAACCGTCACCTTTCAGTCCAGGTGACCCAACAGGCCCTGCGGTCCCCCTGTCTCCCTGCAAACCCAAAGACTTTGATCAGAACTGTACTTGTGAAGATCTGTGAAGATTAAATTTGAGCTGAACTCACCTTGGGTCCAGGTAAACCCGTCCCCGGCTCTCCCACAGCTCCAGGTGCGCCTTGTGGACCTGGTTCTCCCTGATGGGGGAAAAAAAACAGAGGTAGAACGATGAACTGACCTTTTTGCTGTTGACGGTTTCAGCGGCTGTTTGTTTTCACCATGTGGTCTCACCTTGGCTCCAGGTATACCCCTCCCTGGTGGTCCAGTCCCTCCTGGTGGCCCGATGCCTCCTGGTTCCCCCTGGAAGAGAAAACATTTATCAAACTAAAACAAGACAAGGCCACAAGGAGGGACTCAGGAATGTTGTGCTAAATATATTCAAAATATTATAAATATATACCAAGAGAATATGAAAGTAACTCTGTGCCGACTGTTAAAGTTTAATAAATGTGTCATTAGAGCCTGATGGATATATGTTTAAACTTTATTTAATCAGGAAGTCACACAGAGATTGCGATCTTATTTACAAGTGAGACCTAATATATAGAAAAATAATAAATAAAATAAAATGATGATAATGATATAGAAATATAACAATGAAATAACAAAGATTTAAACATGCATTTGTTGTCTGTCTTTTGGCCATGATGTAATTTGTCTTTGATTTGTTTCTTGTCTGTTGTGTCTTGTCTTTTTTAAATTTGTGTTTAAAAAAAGATGGAAAATAATTTATTAATCATTAATTAAAAAACATCTTCAGTTGCTGCCCTAATACATTTAAATATATATATATATATATATATATAATATAAGTATTATCTTGTATTTATATTTCTGTTTTTAATCAATTGATCTTCTTTTATCTTGTACTTGGTGTGTTTCTGCTCAACGTCCCTGTAAATGAGTGATTTGCCCTCAATATGAATTTGATGGCGAGGACGGTAAGATGGTGCTTAAAGGAAAATTCCTTCTATTTTACAAGTTTATTTTCCTAGTTTTGGTCCATCATTTCTGACAAATATTACAAAACTTTACTCACCACTTAACTGCTTCGATCTAGAGCATCATTTGAAGGTGTTAGAACCACTGTTTAAAATCATTATACAACATTTTTACATAAAGGTCTCCTGTTTTGTTTATACGCACCTTCGGCCCCATTGGCCCCACAGGACCGACTGCACCTGGTTGTCCTCTGGTCCCCCTGTCCCCTCTGTCTCCCTGCCAAAATAACACAAAACTGCTGCTGAAACGATCCTCTGAATCATCAACTTAGATAATCCTGTGAAGATGATTGTTTATGGAAAGTCACTTATTGCTGTACATTTATACGTAATTTTTATATTCACAAAAATGTCTGTTACCCTCCCTCCAGGTGCGCCTTTACCAGGAGCCCCGTCCGGTCCCCTCGGGCCCGGTAACCCAATGTCACCCTGCCGCCATTCGAAAACAGTCAATGAAACAGCAAACTGGTAAGAAATAATAGAAATAAAATATCTTTTCATATCATGAAGTTACCTTTTGTCCTGGGGCTCCGTCCTCTCCTGGTTGACCTGGTATACCAGGTAACCCCTCGGCCCCCGGGTC
>JAJHUR010090228.1:0-17915 GCA_027495735.1 Lutjanus campechanus | reverse complement strand
TATAGATCCTAATGGCCGCACATGCCGAAGTCTCGCGAGTTCGACGCCATGTTTACATCTTACCGGCTACAGGCTACAGCTGATATTTCTGCTAAAAACATGGCGAAAATGGCGTCTTTTGCGGTTAATTTTTAATGTCGCGGCTAGCGGACACTTGGATTACACCACACGAGCAGGATGGAGAATTTTTGTGTTTGTTTTGTGTGCTATTTTTAACGTTTTATCTGTGGTCACAAGTCACTGCCATTGTACTGGACGAGGCTGCTATCCTGTTCCTCCTAAAACTCCAGGACTGTTTTGGAAATTGAAGATTTTCATCTACCATCACATCCACAGGGTGGTGAGTATATAATACGTGGGTTAATCCTGGAAAGTGGAGTATCACTTTATTCTAGCCTTCTAGATATTGTTATTTCTTCAACACTTCTGATGTGTGTTTGGGGTCACTGTCTTGCTGGAACACCCAATTGTGTCCAAGACCCAATCTTGTAGCTGATGATTTTGGGTTTTCCTGAAGAATTTGAAGGTAATCCTCCTTCTTCATAATTCCATTTACTTTCTGTGAAGCACCAGTTCCACTGGCAGCAAAACAGCCCCAAGACCATAACTCTGCCACCACCTTGCCTGACGGTGGGTTTGGTGTTCTTGGGGTTAAAGGTCTCATCTTCTATCCTCAAAACATTGTGGTCAAACAGCTCAATGTATGTTTCATCTGACCACAGAGCTTTCCTCCAGAAGGCCTTTTCTTTGTCCATGTGATCAGCAGCAAACTTCAGTTGAGCCTTACCGGTAAATACCACCAGGCACAGCACGTGTGTGCCACGGTTCTGATCCGTCCTCCACACGGCTGCAGTGCCCACCAGCAGTGTTTCAGGAGCGTTTCAGCAGGGGAGGGTTTTGCCCACCTGATTATGTTTACTTGCTCAGAGTCTGCACGGGTCTTTTATTTTGAAAATGAACCAGATTCTCCGTGCCTTTTCTGTGTCTGACCCTCCTGCTCTGTGCTAATTGACGCAGCATCCATCAAAAAATAGACGTGGCTTGTATTCTCTGCGGAGCGTGGCGCCAAGCCGCTTCTGGGAAGCGTCTCAGACATGCTGCGGTACTTCTGGTGGAATCAGAAGACTGCTGCGGCGCAGCTGGAACGTGGCACAGCCGTGCCTGGTGGAAGTTGCAGGTTAAGGTGCTGCTTCTGGAGCAAGAGCTTCCTGCCTCTCAGGCCAGTGATGTAAAACACACTTGACTGTGGACACTGACACCTGTTTTCCAGCAGCTTCTTATTCATTGCAGATCTGCTTTTTGGTGATTCTTGATTGACTCTTGACCATCCTGACCAAGTGTCTCTCAGCAGCAGGTGATACCTTGTGTTTTCTTCCTCATCATTGCAGCGACACAACTGTGCTATCCCTCTATACTTGCAAACAGTTGTTTGCACAGTTGATTTTGGGATCTGTAGCTGCTTTGAAATGGCCTCAAGTGACTTTCCTGACTTGTTCAAGTCAGTGATTTGTTTTATCAGATCTCTGCTGAGCTCCTTAGACTTTCTCACTGTAGCGTTTGTGGCTGAGCCGAATGAGTGAATGGGCCCTGTTTAAATTGACTCAGAGAAATCATCATCTGTATTTGATTGTAATTACTCACAAGAAGTTAAGAGGCCATGACACTGAGGAAATATGATTAACGCAACTTTCTGCATCACCAAAACTGATTTATATTAAGTTGCTGTATGTACAGTATAGAGCACATAGTTTGGCTTCTATATTAGTGATCACAGTGTTTTAACTAGTCAGTGCACCTAAATACACTCCAAAAGTGACCATTTGTTGTCATTTTTAGGTCATTATTTCCAGATCACGATTAAATTATCTAATTATTATGAGGTAAATTGTGTTCTTGTTATGAAGACTTAATTATATAATCTTCTAGAGATGACTAATTATGTTTCTAGGACACAGAGGAATTTGCTGCACTGACATTAGAGACTTCTCCTAGACAATGAAATATGAAAGCTTGTTACCCTGAAATAATAACACACTTAAACCCTGATTGCAAGATTACAAATACTTATTTCATGAGAATGGACTTAAATCTGAAGATAAAGGTGTTAGTAGTTCAGGTAACAAGATGATTCAGTTGTGATCTTGAGATATCAGGCCTCACTATGGCTGCACTGCACTCATACAGCTGTGGTCAAAAGTTTACGTCCACATGTAAAGAGCATGTGTCTGACGGCAGTTTTAACTCTTAATTTTCTATGATGAAATTATCAAAACACGTGTGTCTTTGTCACAAAAAACAATCATGCATCTTGGTTCTTTTATTCATTTTTTAGAGGTCTTCTGGAAATATGACCAGATCTGCTGGGTTAGATATTTACTGTACAGGGTTTCCCCTATACTGTAGCTCAGTTGGTAGAGCGTGCACCCCCATATACTGAGGCTCTCTCTGCAGTGGCCACTGGTTCAACTCTTGCCTGTGGCCCATTTGCTCTGTGTCATCCCCTCTCTCTCTACCAACTTTCCTGAAAATTAAATATGTAATTATTTGAGACGTACAGAACTGAGCTGAATTCAACCAGTAATTCCATTATTTCATTATTTTCGATAACTTAGAAAAATGTTCCTCCTGAAATGATAAAACTTATCTTTTCTAATGTGAACCTAATTAATGAGCACATTAGAGTCAGCCCTTCCTCTCAGTCTTTGCTTAACTGGATTCTTGTCTCACATCCAAATTTTCAAAGCTGTTGTTTTGTCAGACTGCCTCAGTGACCACTCAGTGGTCACACAGGATAAAGAAAATATTCAATAAATGGTCAATAAATATGCCCACTGAGAACTTTTGAAAGTTAAGGGCAGACGTTTACCTTGGACTCATGATACAAGACAATAATTTCACGGGAATCAGCTTATTTGTTAAGGAATTTTATTTAACTATCCTTATAGCTTAAAACAGTTCTCTATCCCTTACTCCAAATTACACACTAAGAGCTCCTCTTTTTGGTCGCTATTTTCTCTGAAAATTAATTTTAAAAGATACGATATACATAATGGACAAGTGTAAACTCATTTGCATCAGCTCAGTTTGTTTCAGTCTTTCAGTTTATTGAAAGTGGGAGGTGTTCCTGTTTGTTTTTAACGTGATGACTTGGCTCCATTGGCAGGATGACTTCCTGGATGCTTGCTGACTTCAGGCTTTTTTCCTCTCCAGGTTTAAATCACTGTTGACAAAGCTGTCCATCACTGCACCTATTTAACGTCGTGTTAAACTTCAACTGCTTCTGCTCTGTAAACAGCCTTAAAGTTTGCGCACAGTAATTAGTTCTGTTCACAGACTCAGCAGCAGCAGGCGGTCTCTTCTGGTAAGACTATGATATTTTCTAATGATGCTGTGCAAGACAGCTGCTGGCCATTTGGGTGCCCATGCTCAGCTATTCCTTATAAGTTGTTGCAGTAGTATTTGGGTTGATTACACAGATTTGGAGCAAAATTTAACCATTCTTGACCACTGGAGATAGATAAAAATGGTCAAAAATCCCTCTAAAATACCATTTTAAGACACCAAAACCTTGAGGAATGCCATCGAAAAATTCATGCTGTGATTTGGGATCAAAGACTTTTGATATTTGGAGATTTCTGTAAGAACTGCGTTTTCTAATGATTGGATGGTGAACACTTCTGTTCTGAAAATTGCTCTGAAACCCCCTTATTGTCGGTATGAAATTCAGATACACTCGGCCAAAATAACACATTTATGCTGCATGCAAAAACCTGCATTGTTTTTCCCCAAAACTGCATGGGATTAGCAGAAGATTCTTTGGCAGAATCCATTTTCATTCAGATTTATTGAGGTGACGCATCAAGAGACTCCTTTGAAAATGGCTGTGCCAGTTTATACTTCATCTCATATGAGTCAGTCTCCATCAGTTTGATGGTATCCTGGCAAACCTAAAAAGAGGACATCAGTAAGGACCCATCAAATTTCTGCAACCACATCAGTGCCAAACACCATTTGATAGTGTATCTCGAGTAAAATTACATTTTTTAATGTGTAATTTGCAGCCTAATATTACATTATATAAGTGGTTAATAACTTGTATACCACAGCAGGTGAGATGAGTAGACCATCTAAATAGTGTTTCCTAAATGCCATTAATTAGCATACATAAAAGAGGTATAAACCAGTCAGAAACCAATATTATACGCAACATTATGTTGAAGGAAAATGTCTCCACATCTGCGTTACTAATAATAACTAAACACTTACCACTGATTCAGAAGATGAGTCTGACTGCATCTGCATTTCTTTAACCTCAGTAATGAGTCTCAGTCATTTTGGATGGATTTTGATTGGCTGTGTTTCTATCGTTCATCAAGTCTAACTTCTGTAAATGATCCCGATGATATTTATTACCACTATGGTTGTAGTCATCGTTGTGGTGACTTTGCCATCCACTTGAGTTAGAAGAATTTAAAAACATCTTTATTTATAGTTATTGTTATAGTGATCATTCTTGGTGTGGACCGCCCTTTAGTGACCATTAACACACAAAAACAACAACAGATCCTGCTGGAAGGCTTGCAGGTTTTGTAGTGGTTATTGTTGGTGGAAGATAGTTATGTTTGTAGTGAACTGAATACAATTATCTGTAGGATGACATGACAACTTGCTTTTAGTTCATTATATAGTTGCTGAAAACATGTCAAAAGACTGAGAACTATGTAGTACTGAATTGTGGCATTAGACTGTTGTTCACAATTTCAGGACTTGAAACATGGTCCCCTGGAGCCATGGTCCCCCAACACTATAGAAGTCCCATGATCGTACACCCTCACTCTCCCTAACGGTCAGTTATGAATGTAACTTCAGTGACTCTCTTCGTCCTGAAAAGATGAGTTCAGGACCAAGAGGTGAAGAGTCAGAACACAGTCAGACCAACAAGTTTACGTTTCAATGTGGCTGGTTTATTCATGCATGAAAGACAAAAGCTTGGTACAGAAGACACAAGCTTTTTTCAACAAACAGAGCTAAGTGAGACTCTTTTATATAGTGTCCTGGTCCATACCACTGCATGCCTAACTCTACTTGACCTATGAACTGTCACATCTATGGAGGCACCAAGCTGTCATTCCGACTAATGCCACCACACTTGAAAGGTAAACCTACAAAGGAAAGGAACACTCATTTATTGTTGCTTTACATGATCCTGTCGGAGGATACAGTGACTGGACCAAATGGCCAAAGTGACCAGACTGTCAGGCAAGATCACTGAATGGATTGTAGATGATGTATTTTGACTTATAGAAACAGAAACACTGAGCAACCTCTTTGGATGTATAAATCATGGTGGGTGGTGGGTTACACAACAGCCAACAAATCCCCCAAACTAAATGACAAAATCTGTTGTTTGGAATTGATTGCTTGCTGAACCCTGCACTCCTTCATTACTGTTGCCTGAGGAGGTGGGAGCATGAAGAGGAAAAAAGGAAAAAACACGAGAGAAAAGATCTCCGGTATTGAACTTTCCCATCAAACATTTTGTTCACCACCTACACTGCTGCTGTAAACAAAACCCAGCTGCGCTCTGTTCTCAAATCACAGTATATCCACCATAAAGTCCAACATTTTTGATTCTCCAGCCAAGAGTTTGTTAGTTCGACAATAGGAAGTCCAAAACTTCCTTTGTGCCACACGAATCCTGTGGTGCATGCTGGACTCTTGAATTAAGTACAGAAGCTACAAGCATTAGTTGTAGTAGCAGTAGTATTGGTATTTGAAATAGAACAGCAGCTCCAGTGTTTCCAGTGTTTGTGAATAAAAATCTGTGGAAAGACTTTAGCTCTCATCTTCCTTCCTCAGTCTAAAGAGCACTTGGCAGACTCGTCCACTAATGAGACCAAATGAGTTTGCTTAAGAGCAGCAGTGGAGCAAGCCAAATGTGGACAGAGTATTGGCTTCTCTGCCTTGAAGTTAGAAGAGCAGGTCAATGTAAGGCAGGCAGTGAGGAGACGTTAAAAAGACTGATGAGATGGAGGAAGAATGATGAAGAATGAAGAGCAGACAGAGAGCCAGGAGAGCAAAGAGTAAGAGGATCTTCTTGAGCCAAACTTCTTACAACTAGCAAACATACTGAATAAAACCACAGCAAGAACTCGCACACTGGAACACACAAGTCAAAGTTAGGACGGCAACTACGTAACAAGTAGTTTAAGTATCAATTAATCTTTCAATTTTCTGTTTTTGTTTAAAATGTCAAACAAAACCCCAGATGCCCACACATTTCCAGAGCCTGAATCAGTCTGAAAATGAGAGGTTGTAAATCATCCCATCAGAGAGGACAGCACCAGTTAATGGGCCTCATGCAAGAAACAAATGAAAGAAACAAATGAATTTTTTCTTATATGTTTTCTTATCCACAGTTTGTTCTTATTTTGCTGGTACCCACTGATTTCTGGGATTCACCGATATTTTCTGGGATTCACCGATATTTTCTTATATTTGCTCTTCTCTTAGGTAAGAACTGTTTGAGAGCACCTTGTCCGAGAGAAGAAAAAAAACATCTTGTTTTTACAATCTAATATTTTCCAGTTCTTCCTACATCTATTTCTTGCTTCACAAATGGTCTGCTTTTATCTATTTTATATCATCTTAGCCTTAATAGCTTAGAGGTTTTAGACTGTTGGTTGGACAAATCAAGTAATTGGAATACATCTATGAAGCCCATGAACTGACATAACAATAAAAAGTTATTAGACAGGTCAAAAATATAACTTCATTTATAATTTAATACGTTTCAGTTTATGATCAAGTGAGATTTATTACTCAGTATACCTGGGTAAGAGCAAATTTGGTTGATTAAGAAGTTTTGGTGCATCTGGACTTGATTTCTCTTATTTTTACTCTAAATAGAAACTTAAGAGAAAATATAAGAGATAATTTAAGAGAATGTTGCTGTGTGAGGCCCAGTGTTTTGTATTTTTAAGATGATTAAGCAGTCACACAAATTGCTTAATTAATTTGAAGTCTAATTAACGCGAAACAAGCTAACAAAAACAGTTAGCCCCGCTTGGAATATATATTGTCATTTTAGGATTTATTGCAGTAAATATATTACAGATTTCTCATTCAAGACTAAATCAAATCAAATCAAATCAAATTTTATTTATATAGCGCCAATTCACAACAAAGTTGTCTCAAGACATTAGTTAGCTCTGTAATTAAACTTACAACAGCCTGTACATATACATTGATCTGTGCTTGTCCCTGTTTTTGTGGCCATTTTTATGTTGGTATTGTGATAAGATCTGTTTGTAGAAATGGTTTTAACAATAGAAGTGTACCTTAAGATGACCCAATTTAATCTGGTAAGAGGATGAAAAATGAAAGCCACACCAATAGATGCCTAAAAATATCAATTCATCTTTATTAAATAATTAACATTAATTAAAAACATAAGTCCTGGGTGGAGGCAGGCAAAACAGGACAGTACTGGGCGTCAGGGCTGAACTAACTGCTGGCTTCACCTCAAGAAATTACACCATGCATATTCACTACAATACTATATTAATGAGCCCATCAGTGGACCTGGTTGAATCACTGAACAAAATGAAAAGACATAGTGTGATTGAGAGTCTGGAACCAGCTCTATTCTGAATAATATGCAGCCCTTATTGTTCTCATCTTATCCAGTAACTGGCTTTCCCTTCTCTGTGCAAACAGCAATGTAGATTGGCTAGAAAAACAGTTTTTGATTGTCTGTTTCTGTTTCTGTATCAGAGTTTCTGGAGGTTGTCTCTGGTGCAACTTCTACCAGTCTACCTGTCAGTCATTCAGTGTGTGCTCTTTTCTGGCTGCCAAGGCTGAAAAAATCTGTGTATGTCAGTGGCAACACTCGTTATGTGTGGGGTGTCTAGACTTAGCAGACCTTAATATCTTAAGGTCTGCTCCCAGCTTAAGTGTTCGAGTTTCAGCAACAATAACAGTGTGACACACATCAATACAGTTCCCACACAAGCTCCATTGACATCCACCCTCTGCTGCGCACTGGTGAGCAAGCACAAGTTTTTTGCTCCGCCTCAGACCTTTCAGGGAAACATTTTTCATTCCTCGTTGCCAGACTTTAGTCAAGTATAAGACACATCTCAAGGATGATCAGACAGAAAGTGCTGCTAAATTTTGAAGTTTCATATCAAAAAGACTGAATTTATATGTAAATTGAGCAGTTTGGATATGTGTTTTTGGCAACAAAGGAAGATAGCAGGAAATAAGGCCCTAATTTTGGAAAAACACTACCACTGACAATAGCAGAAGGATAGAGGTCACCAGTACTTTCAGTCCTGCTTCTCTGAGTTTATCATAATCATAGCAGAAATAATTTGACTGTAACACATGCCTGTAAAGTACTGTAGTTATTCTTTTCTTTGGCCAACACAGCTTTTCATTTAGTTTTGAAACTATTATTTATTCTTTCTGAAGCTATGTTTTAATTTCTTTGAGTGAAATTTGGGTCAGTTAGGTAAGAGAAATATAATGTATTCAAGAAGTTAGACCCGTTTTTTCAAAGTTTTGCACCTTAACTGAAATCTCACTCACCTCCAACAGCACTGGAAGAGCTACATACAAACAGGAGTGTTGGGGACACACTGTGGGACTGTGCAGTCTTTTATTTTTCCTGTTACGCCTTCCCTTGTCATAAATCAATTCAAAGATAACAAGGGTTACTTAAAAAATCCATCAAAGAAGGCTGAGGCCTTTTGTGCTCATTTGAAATCAAAAAACTTAGTCTCAATTGGATCAATTTTGTTATGCAAGAGTAGTGAAGGTCAAACCAGGTTTGTTAACAGGCTTTAAAAAGCTCTTTATATCAAAAAAGTTAACAAGATGCAACAGCTCTTTCATTCCATAGACATTTTGGCCGGTAACTTTAAAACTTTTTTGCCTTGAGAAGCAACTGAACACTGTGTGTGCGTGTGTGTGTGTGTGTGTGTGTGTGTGCGTGTGCGTGTGCGTGTGTGCGCACGTGTGTGTGTGTGTGCATGTGTGTGTGGATAGAGCGTCCCACAGGAGGTGGGGGTTCAGCTAAGCTATCAGTCCTCTGATGGAGCCATCGTTGTGGGTCAGATCTTTTAAGAGGCAGAGCCTGAATTGGGACAGAGCAAAGATTTGTTGTGTTTTGCTTCATCGAGGCTTGATTCACAAGATCACAAGAGAATCCATCTTTCCAGGCTTCAAGTTATCTGTTTGTGTCTGCACCAAAAGTGGTGCAACCAATCAGCATCCTATAGGAGGGACTACTGAAAGCTACAGGCCTGGTTTTAGGTGTGACAACAGCGAGAAGCGTCCATGGAAGTGACTCATCTGGAACAAACAATGGTGACTCCTGAAGATGTTAGCATAGATACTGTGATAGCGTCAGTTATATCAGAACTAGAGAGTATTTCTTCATTGAAAGAGCTAACGGCACTAAAAGGTTTTACTCCATGGAAGAGATGTTTTCACTCTTCCCCTAACTGACTTCTGCAAGAGTTTGATCTGATTGGTTGAAGTTAACCCGCGATAGACGTAATAGACAGATAGCTCTCTTGTTCATGTTCTTTCCTGACTAGATCCTTGCTTGTGTTGTATCAGCTCTCAGATATGCATCACTTTGGATAAAAAGCGTCTGCTAAATGAAATTTCTAAGATGTAAGGTTCATCCGATCACCTGCCAAGTGTTTTTTGAAAGTGCCTGCCCTTTTCCAACACTTTCTAAGGACAACTTGTGCTTCAGTGTGTACCTGCTTATACTTAAATAACCAGTGTGCAGGATTTAGTGGCATCTAGTGGTGAGCTTCCAGATCGCAAAGACCTCATCTTACTCTCCCCTTTCAAGCGTGCAGGAGAACCTATGGTCGCCACTAAACTTGTACAAAACACAACCGGCTTTGGTTCGTTCTTTCTGGGCTACTAGAATAATGGCAGTGCAATATGGCGGCCTCTGTGGAAGAGGAGCCGCTCCCTCACTTTAAGGTAAAGAAAACACGATTCTCATTTTCAGGTTGTTATACACTAATGAAAACATTCTTATGAATATTACATTCAATTTCTGACATATTCTGCCAATAGATCCCCCTAAATCTTACACACTAGACTTTTAACCCTCCTGTTGTCCTAGGGGTCAGAAATGACCCGCCACCATGTTTAACAGCAGAGAAAACCCCCTAAATGATCTTTTTCCAACTTGAAAATTTACGACTTTTCCTAAAGTGACCCCAACATTAGAAAAAGTGAAACATCGCCTTTGTTCATATTTCCATAAAAGCTGTACACCACCAGGGTACAAAGATTGTCTAAGGGGTCATTTTTGACCCTGGTGTAATAAAAGAATTTACGCACCAAAAAAAAGTACAAAGGCACACATAAACACACACACACACACACACACACACACCCACCTACACACACACACACACACACACACACACACACACACACACACACACACACACACACACACACACAATGACAAACATACACTCTTTTATCTCATTTTATTCTTATTTATTGTTATTGTTCATACACCATGTGGGGGTAATGGTTCAGAAAATGGGAGACTAGTATTTTGTAGTTGAATTCCTATAAGAATATATAACTATGTTGCCAAAAAGTTCCAGACTGTTGACTGTTGTTTCCGTTCAATAAAATTAATTCAAAACAAATTTCTGCACATTTCACCAATGCAGTACATTTAGCAATAGTAATAATAAACCTCTACTTTAGTAAAGAAAACAATTATGACAGTTGTGTTGTGATAAAAACTAATGACCACTGGTTAGATGAAGTCTTTCTGCACTGTGTAAGAGAAAACTCAGATAGAAGTTTTATGATGCGCTCAGGGCTCTGAGATAACTTGTGTTGTGAGTGGCGCTATACAAATAAAATTGAATTGAACTGAGTTGAATTGATTAATAACAGGTTGTTTCATCATGCAAAATAGATTTGAGATTTAAAATTCAGTTAAGCTGGTTTATTTTAGGGGTTTAGTGAAGGGGGGTCATTTTTGACCCTTAGGACAAGGGGAGTATACAGGATGTTAAGACTTCACAAGAGTTAAACAACCTACTTACATTTCCAGTAAAAACAACTTCAATAGATGTGCGTCACTGAAAAGGACTCGATTATTTAGTGTTATTTTATCTTCCCTGCTGGTGGCCTCACAGCTTCAGGCCTCTGAACCTTGTTAGAAAAAAACATAAGCAGGCCAAGACAACCAATCACAGTTCAGTATCTGCATCATGCTGATGTGTGGTTACATTTTTAGGAGAAATCCACCTTTACAGAACAGCAGACCTTTCAGAGTCTGTTGTTTACTGAATCCTTTAAATGTTTCCTAAATTTAGGGGTGCAACCCAAAATGGGTCAGAGATGCATTTCTATTGGAGTAAAATGCATACTGTATTAACTCAAATAGTGACAGTGTCCTGTATTTACCTCAACTGCAGACGGAAACAGGCCTTTATTTGAAGTTTGTATTGGAGGGAGGCTTTACTTCTAATTCCCTCTGTTTGATAAGTATAATTGGTCATATTGTGGCAGGCAGCGTGAAATGAGAGACAAGAAGCAGCTCTTGGTGACATCAAACCTTTAATGACATTCAGCAAACAGGATGAGAAGTCTAAAACTGTTGGCTGGTGTCAGGAAATGTACCAGCCACCTCACTGATGGTCAAAACTATAAAGCAGCACAAAATGACAATTAGCAAACCACCATGTTCTGAACAGATACATTAAAAACACAAAAAATAACCTTTACATAGAAAAGTTATACTTTTGGTCAGACTTCACTTTGATGAACAAAAGAATAAACTTGAGGAAGAAACTTGAATATAGAAGTTTAATACAACACAGTGAAAATCTTGGTACAGTGTGTACACATGGGTATAGTTCATTCCAAGAGCTTAAAGATACAATAGAGACACTAAGTTTCATATAGTAAGTCTCATGTCATACAGAATTGTCATGACAACAGACAGGACGGTGCCAGATATGAGTAACTCTTATGTCAGTTCATGTCACCTCACACATGATCACGTACTTTTAGTAATTAAATGTTACACAGTGTAAGAACCTCGACTCGAAAGGACTCAAATGCACGACTCCAGGAAATAAAAGGATATTTATTCAAGAAACGGTTCAAAAAGGTTTCAATAACAGAAAACACTCTCAAGGAGGAAAAGAATGAGTGAAACTTAAACACTCTCTGGGAGGATCAAACTTGACAAAAAACTAAACTACAACTTAACTTGGAGAAGTGACAACGCTTGACAATACTCACAACAGGAGACAACAAACTGGCAACAAGACTAATGCCCTGTTTACACGTACACGGCTATTTTTAGAAACGGACATTTCACCCTCTCCGTTTTCAAAAATAATTCCGTGCACACGTATCCGTTTACAGAAAACTTAGCGTTTACACGAACCCGTGTATGTCTGCTGCGAATCCATGATCACCATAGCAACATGTAAACATAGGTCGCACTTTTGACACCAGTGCAAGTTCTGTCGCATACTGTGACGTCTACTGCCTACGTTTTCTCCGTTTTGCTCTGTTTACATGCAAACGTGCAACCGGAGTTTTCCAAGATCTCCACTCTGGCCGGAGTTTTTAAAAAGCATCGTTTTCAGAGGCGAATTCTCCGTTTGCGTGTAAACGAAGGGTGCAAACGAAGGGATATTTCTTTGTTTCTAAAAATAATCGTGTACGTGTAAACGGGGCATAAGGGAGACACAGACTATTTATACATGAGGTAGGGGAACACAGGTGGAACCAATCAGGGGCAGGGTTGACAATCACAGTGGAGGGAAAATCACACAAAGGGAGGAAGTCAAGATCTGAAA
This sequence comes from Lutjanus campechanus, assembly GCA_027495735.1. NCBI lineage: Eukaryota > Metazoa > Chordata > Actinopteri > Lutjaniformes > Lutjanidae > Lutjanus > Lutjanus campechanus. Next base: position 5,037 of record JAJHUR010090228.1, on the reverse strand, counting down.
CGAGAGGGAAAAGGTGAGTACCAAAATAAAACAGGAAGTGCATGATGAGACTAGACATAAACACACAAGACCACAAGGACTAAACATGAAATGAACTCAGACATGACATAAAACGTGAAACACTAAACATGAACATGACATACATTAACACATTTGATGAGACACAACACACAGCAGCATTTGTACCATGATATGTTTTAAGCATAACTGAGACCAACCAGCCAAGAAACGAGCCCTGGTACTGGTACTAAGACGGCTTCTTCATAAAAAGCACAATAATCAAGCAGTCTTGTGTATGTAGAGGTCTGTATGGTTATACTGTAGCAGCCTGGTGTTATTTCAGGTGATTTAATGAACATGGTTGTGCACTCTGACATGGCACTTCAGAGGCTGCATCCTGGTGCCTTCAGGTGCTGTAGGGATTTCATGAACTGAATGAGAGGTATTTCATACAGTATAAAGCAGCTATGGACTGTACATAACCCCACCCTATCCCAGGTGAAAAATATTCCTGTATTTTGAAACCTAAATGTTGGTAGTTTTGCTTTCAGGTCATTATTAAATCTATTAGAAGCTGTCTTTACTCATAAATCATCTGGCATAATCAGTCCAGCACCAGGCATGGGGGGAAATTTTGTTTTGATCTGTTCACGTTCACCCTTTGATTATTGATATAATATATTTTTATAATGAAATAAGTACATTTCATATACATTTTAAATTCATGGTTTGTTGTGGTTTCTATCTATAGTTTATAAATGTAGATTTTATGGCGATTCATGATGTATTTTGTATGTTTGGGTCTCAGGATGAAAAAGTTTGAAAACCTCTGCTTGAGACAACAACCTGTTTTAGGGCAGTACACCTGTTGTCTGGGAGGAAGAGCTGCCTTAAAGGCTAAAGTCAGGGAACAAAAGTCTCCTGTGGGCACTAAACTCTACAGATGGCATGAAAGCTATGCTGTATACCACTGCACCTGCATGCAGAGGGCACATTCTGGCTCTGCAGATTATGACATGCTAATGACCTCATGTGATAGTATTTTTAATAAAATTTTGACAGAATTTGGCTATTTTTTTCAGAGCATTTGACTTACCTTTTGTAAAAAGCAAAGGATAAAAATGCAAGAATCTACAGTCAACACATGGGAGATGATGCAAAGTCTGATGGAATATGAAAAAGGGGAAATGAATCAACAAAAAATCAATAAGGGAGCGAATGACAGGGGCATCGTTCATCCTTCCTGTTCTCTAGCTGTTGATTCCTGACCATTAGCCAGTCTTTCTCAACATGTTTAAAAGCCTCTTTTGAAGTCCTTTTGTTGAACTCTCCGGAGAAAACATCACGGAGAAAGATAAAAGGAGGAGGTTGGAAGGAGAATTAACACCGATGGTGACTCCAGTTATCGTCTCTGTCTGCCTCTTCGTGTTTTATTTCTCTCCGTCTCTCTGCTCGCTTTTGTTTTGGATGATAGTTGAAGTAGGTCAGCAGGAGTGACAGCCGTTGCTTTGGGCCTGCTTTTAGAGTGGATCGATGCTCAGGCTCTTGCACAACAACTCACCTAAAATGCCTTCCTTTCAAACAGACATGTGGACTTGCCACACTTGAATTTGTGGGTCTGACATGTGTGTGTGTGTGTGGGAGAGAGAGAACAAGAATGTGTCTCAGATGTTACCAACCTAAGATAACTTATGCCACGCTGGTCTCACATCACATTCACCCTAAATATGAGCTGCTAACGGGGAAGTACTGTTGAGATCAGCCTCCTCGTAGCAATTCCAAGTGGGACATATGGGAATTTTTTATAATTTCCCATCTGGCATTGTGTGCAAGTTTGCCAACATTTTCAGAAAGCAGATACGATACAGCCATATGGGTTTCTTTTTCTCCTTGAGCTCTTTCAGGAGCTTTAGCCTTGTTAGATTGTAAAATACCTCAGTAAGCACTGATCTGGTGATTTACATGTTTCTATACATTTACACATCCAGATTAAATCTGGGGTTAAACAAGTTATAGACATCTATAATGCATTTAAAACAAAACATCTTAATTATCAAATTATATTTCACATGAAGCAGGTCCTAATTACACATTCATCTAGTTGTTGAAATTCTGTTGAAAGACTGGATATCATTAACCGAACAGGAGTGCAGCTGTACACAGAATCCAGTGTTCATTATGTTCTCCGGTATCTTTTTGGTTCACCAGGGAGAAGAATGTCCTGTACCAAATGGTTCTGGATGAATTCCTACTGTTAAAGCTCTAACTTTAAACCAAATTTAACCTCAGTTTTAGTCTGCTCTTCTTGTCAAAAGTTGTAGCAGACCAACACATCCTCATACCTAAATGAAAATGAATAGGTCAATTGAAAAACCAATGACTCCCCAAACAACAAATATGTGACTGTTGAACAGTATCAGTAACAACATGTTAAGTAACATGTGGTTATTGTTGTGAAAAGTCAGTTTGGTTAGGCTTTGGCAACAAACTTAGTTTCAGAAAAGATTGTGGCTTGGGTTAGAATTTGCATAAGTCACATGATGCAGTCAGTTACGTTAAGTTGTTAGGCTAAGTCGCTTGACTTTAACTTTGTTAGACCCATCAATCCACTCTACCTCCTCCATCTTTATACTACCTTGCTTGATTTCCTCTGTCATAATTACTACAACCACTAGAGGTCATAACCTAGTAATAAACAGAACTATGGATTATAACAAGCTTCTTGCATAGACAACCTGAACAGTCATTTTTCTAGTTAGGACATGCCAGGCAAACTTGGTGCAGCAAAAGCTAACTGCTAACAAGTCAAATGTAGAGCTCATCTAACTGACAAAGTCCTGAATTGTTCCCAACCAGATCATCAGAGAGGTAGTCAAAAGAGCAAAAAGAATTATTCCCTACTGTCACCTTTGTTCTTCTCTTGAATCAGCTAAATTAGGAAAACTCAACATTCAGTAGTGCAAATTTTTAATCACAGAGCTGACAGAATAATTGTAATTGGGGAAAAAAAGTTTCACCTTGGCTGCAATAAACTGAAATGACATTTGGTTTTAGTTATCCATCATTAAGCCTTTCCACACTGCACTTAGAACCAGGGTAAGAGCGCCATTACCCCCAGGATAAGAAAGCTTCCACACTGGCACAGTTCTGGCACGTTCCAAAGTGGACTAGCCCCACCTGCTGTGGAGCAGGGTTAGCCCTGATTTACAGGGTTATTTCCTGAAAATCAACTAAACACATGGCTAAAAGGTGCCAGTGTGAAACTGAACTAAAAAGTCAAAGGAGTGGTCATGGAGCATTCTAAGATGTTCACATCAGTTGTTGTACTATTTAAGCCAGAGTTGGAAGGTGCAATGTGAATCATGTAGCCCTGGGCTTAGCTTAACCCTGAGCTAACAATGTGTGCATGAAAGGGTGCTAAATTATCTCAGGGTTAACTTGTAGCCCAGGATTAAGGATAGCCCTGGGCTTAAAATATGCAATGTATAAAGCCCTTTTGTGTGTCAAGCTGAGCCTTCTGAACTGTCGTTATCATTCATACTCAGCAGGGTTTGACTGGATGGAAACTAACAAATCATACAAAAGTAGCTCAAATTATCACAACCCACCCAAAACCTAAATCGCAGCCCAAGTGGGCAGAAAACTGCACAGTCTGGCACCACCGAGTAAGTCCAGCATGATGTTATCTGTACCAAAGCAATTTGCTTGATTTGCTTGAGGTTCTTGGTGATATTTTGTCTCTCACCTGAAAGACTTCTTCAGTTTTTAACTGACTAATGGAGAGTTTACATTTAAACATTTAAACTCTTAACTCTAACACCTTGTGAGCTGTTGAATACCACGACCTGGATGATAATAGTGTAGGCGAGGGGTAGTGGTGTGTAGGTATGGACTTAAGGGAAGAATAGAGAATATGCCAAACAACGCCACCTGGGGAATTTCACCCCAGGAAATGCTTAAAGACCTTGAATAAGATATATAGGGTAGATATAAGGCACACAGGCTCGTTACTAAGAAGAGGCTGAGACGTGTAATCACAAGTAAAAGAGACTTTTATTGATAATAAACAAAATGATCAAACAAATAGCAGGGGCTGGAACTGCTGAAAAATAATAATTATTAATAAACAAGGGAGGCAAAAATTAACGGTAGATAAAATTAATTTATTACAATATGTTTTAAAAAGGCCTTGATATAAATTCTAAAAGAAGGTGAACAATACAAAAGTTAAAAACTCAGCCCAACCTAAGCAAACCTAAAAAAAACCAAGAAACTGAGCTGAGGCCACTTGGGAGAGGCAGACTACTTGGAGGAGTGCCTAGGGGTGCTACCACTATTCACCACAAGTGAGCACAGCAAACGCAAAGCAATCCTCAAACAAGAAAAGTGGTGCAGTCTATGGTGTCCCAGTGCAACTACTCACACACAAATGTGACGGGACCTCACCACGGGTGCCTAGCCTCTCACCAACATGGCTCTCGCTCCTGAAATAAAGAAAACTCACAAAATAATTAAGAAAACAACAAACAAATAGGTATCCAATATAGTATCCCAGTTGGCTGAACAAATGCAAATTTTAAACCAACTATACACTACAAGTTACTATATCAAAGTGATAAGCTAAACTAGGAAAAAACTAAATCACAAATCAATAATTAACAATTGAAGCAACAAGTAACCAAAGAATAAAGCAACCCAAAAAGCAAAGCAAAACAAAACAATTGGGCAATGTTGGAGGTTGGAGTTCTGGCCTGGTGTGAGGCTGCACTGGTTTTTATGCCAGTACTGTCTGCACTTGATCCAGCAGTGGAGGAAGGGCTGAAGGCTCTCAGCCTCATGCACTGCTGCAGTCCACTGTGTGAGCAGAAACAGATTGGAGGCAGGCCATAAATAGTAATCATTCACACACACACACACACACACACACACACAAAAATGTCTGCAGAGTAAGTCGACAAACAGTTCGGTACACACAGTAAAGCCATACAGTGGTGAGCATTCTCAGAAAATATGCTCTTAATCTCTCTCACACACACA
>JAJHUR010090226.1:0-22693 GCA_027495735.1 Lutjanus campechanus | reverse complement strand
TGTTTTTTTTTTTTTTTTTGGATACTGGGCTTGTGGAGACATGAAGGAGTCACACATGAAATTACAGAAAGTCCATGAACAAAAACATGCATCAGACATGTTTGCACCCATGCACAGGAAGTATAAATAGACACCAGCACTGCCACGGTTCTTTCATGAATAAAAGCAATGCAAAAGAGAGAAATATAAACAATTGCAAATGTTTAACAACAAACACAAACCAAACCGGCTTGATCATAACCACAATTTAACTGACTACAGTTAAGGTGGATGAGATGCAGTTTTAGAAAAACAGCTCACAGGACCTGGTGATTTGAATCTTCAAAATGATTAACCAGGTCGGCTTCTTGGCAATCCCATTAACTTTGTTAAAAGTTGCAAAAGCAGCACTTCCCCTTAAGTGCTCCTCATCTAATCAAATACAAGGTCTTCTGGGGATGAGAAAGGAGATGTAACGCCCCTAAACAGCTAGTAAATGTCTATCGAGTGGAAACAGAGTGGAAAGGGGGGGGGGGGGGGGGGGGGGGGGGGGGGGGGGGTAATGGTGTGTGTATGAAGAAGAACAAACAAGAGGAGTGAAGAGGAAATAATGGATACTGTAGCTCTCTTCAAGCAGTCTAGTCTCTCAGTCTAGACTAAAATGTATAAAATTATCACAGTCTCATAAACTGTGGGACAATTTATCTCCTCTAACTGCACCTCCCACCGCTCTGTCTTCTGCAAGGAAGGACACAACTACAACCACATCTTATATAAGTGCAAACATTCTGACTGAGCAATTTTATCGATTTGTTTGTTTATCTTTCTTTCTTCCTGCTGTGTTTGCACTTTGCTGTTATTTCTTTTATGCTTCACACTCTCTCGCCACACTGCGATGACAAGTCAATCCATCAGATTCATCTGTGTGAACTCAAGATTTTTCAGCCCGACTTGCAGAACTTCTAACGTCAGTGAAGTTCACATGAATCGAGTTGAGGTGACGTCATTTTGGAGGTAAAAATTAAGGCTGCAAGATATGGCAAAAAAAAATCATATTGTAATTATTTTGACAGATATTGCATGTGTGATATGATTCATAATTAGAGGGACTTTTAGCATTACAATTTTATATACTATTATATACTATATATATTATATAATATACTATATTTTGATAATATTTCAGTTAGACTCACAACAGCTAGACTCTAAACACTTTGTTCGGTTGGGACTGAGGACAATCTCCCAGCTTTCGATGCTAAAACTGGATGCAAATAATTAGATCGTTTAAAAACAAAAAACAAAAAAAACAGTGACAAACCAACCTTAAGTCCTTAGGGTGGCCTTTCATGGTGACATGGTGACAAGTCAAGCATACCACTAGTTTTGGATAAGCCGTGTCCTTGAAATAATGTCAGGGGCGTAGGTTTGTTAGCAGCCATTCTTGCTGTTGTTCAAGCAACTTTTGCTTTTGCTTGCATTCAGAAAACCCCAGACGATGCAGGTGGCAAGATCTACAATCTGCTATCACAAGACTATATTTTGATTAATTGCATTGCCCTAAAAAAACCCATAAAAATTTTCATCTTAGTAAATCTGAATTCTTAACTAATAGTTCACAGTAATGGATCTTCATTGAGTTCATATAAACAACTGCTGCTCTAAACACTCTAGAAATCCTCTGATGCAAGAAAATGTTAATTTTTACATTTCTTTCAGCAGAAACTGTAGCTCAGAGATGTTCTTTTTTTAGTTTTTTTTTTTTTAAATCAATACAAAATATTATTATTATATAAGTGTGTGCACTGGCTCAGAAAACTGTGCCCCACTGGAGCTGCTGCTTGTCTCTACATCAGCTTGTTTCTGCCTCTCTCATCTCTCTGTGTCATCAACACACAGAAAAACAGCACAGCTCAGATATGTGGAGACACACACAGTCGTTCAAACCTGAAAACACACACACACACACACACACACACACACATGCATGCGGCAGCAGACTACTGAGGGTTGGTTTAGGTAATTGTCTGGCAAGTCAAGTCAGTTTAAGGGGATTTGCCTGCCATTCAAATGGGGCTGAGTGAGGATAAAGGGCAGCAGAGAGATGGGAAACAGGGTTTGCATGGTGATACGGCTGCTGAGCTTCATACATGGTGTCAGCTTATTCGTACGCACCACCTGTGTGAGCGTTTGAGTGAGAAAGTGTGAGAGTGTTTACTTAAGATGTGGCAGGTCAGTGTTGTAATGCATGGCTAATTTTGTTTGTTGTAGTGTGTGTGCATGTGTGTGTGTGTGTGTGCGTGCGTGCATGCAGCGTCTAGGGCTCGGTGTAAAAACTCCTGCCTCCCTTTCCTTTTCTCACCCTGCTATCACCATGACAACCTCCTGACTCCAGCTCAGCCGCACACAGCAAATATTTCTCTCCCCTCCCCCTCATACATGTTCATCCTCCTCACCCCATCCCCCCCATCCCCTCTCTCCCTCTGTCTCTCATCTATCTGTACTTTATACTCTCTACCTTCATCTCCCGTCTCCAGTGTCTCCATCTCTTGCTCTTTCCACATCTCTAGCTTTCTCCAGTTCCCGTTATGTCTACATGCTACCCTCACTTGAAAGAGTTCCTCTTTCCTGGCTGTCTTTGCAGATCTTTTATTTGCGCTGCTCTATCTCTTTTACTTCTGTTCTCTATTCTCTGCTCCCTGCTGATTGCCTCTCACTCCTTAAATCAGTATGAAACTTCCCTTTTTCTCTCCCTGAACTCTTTTACCCCACCCCGCCCTGCCAGTCTTCTTCTTCCATATACCCAGTGAGCACCAACCAGGATTTCAACGTTGATGTCTAGTTGAAAACTGGTTGATATTCACACTGAACATCTAAGACCTCTTTCCACCCTCTTTTCAACTGGCTAAAATGTTTTACATCACATGTAGCAAAAAACAAATTTGTTTGTAGTCTAATGCTCATGTGCAAGTACTTAGGCGTGTTGGTTACAGCGTTGACTGCACTGATGGCAAATGCGCTGGGATGTAGCATAAAGGGAACATGTCATGGCTGAGTGAGAAAAGTACAGGACTTTCATACAGTCAATTGGAGACGGAGTCCTGTGAGTGATAGACATTTTTTTCAGGCTTTCAACAGAGAAATATTGATGTAGTTTCTTAGTGAAGGTCCAGAGTGACAATAGGTTATAATTTACACATCCCAGTCCCAGTGAAACATGGTTTTAATGTGAACATTTAATGAACATCTCCAAATAGTAGTCCAATAGTATTCTGAACGTCTTTTCACCAGTGACCATAGTTGTTTTTTTTAGATGTCTTTTCAATGGAAAAATGCTCACTGGGTAGGAAGAAGCTTCTGGAACATTGCCTTCCGTCTGTCCTGCACTACATCTTCATTATAACCACCCAGCCAAGATCATACACAATGCAATTACAGGTAGCATTCTATCAACCTCTGCCATCAACTTTTATCAAGCCTGAGAGAGACTATCCAGTCCAAGGGGAAATTTGCAGGCTGGCACAGCATCGATACAATCCTGCGACCCTAAGTGGCTGACTAACTCCCATCACATCTGTTATCATTATCATCAGCGCACCATTTCTGCTCTGTAACTAAATCCAATCATTACCAATGGAGTCTGCGGCGGAGATCTATTTGAGGCGGAGCGGCTTGTGCTTTCCAACAGAGCAGGGCCAGGCTCCATCAAAAGCTGCAGCGTTATCTGAGGCACGCAGCCCCGTCTCTGCTGCAGACCCCCGTCTCTGCAAATCCCCCTCCCCGCGTCTCTGCGCGGCTCCAGCCCCTCCACGCACCAGTGTGTAGTGGTGCAAAGAGATCAAGGACGTGACATTTTCCGGAACGCGCAGCAATTTTCAGCAAGGCGCAAAATGAAAGAGAGTAAACAGACAACCTGTTCCTTCCTTCCCGCCTGTGTTTGCATCAGTCCGTGTGTGTGCGTCAGACGGTTAAAGGGAGTGACAAGTATATCTGGTGTTATATTATCTATTCCAGGAGGCAGAGTGAATAAGCAGAAAAAAAGTGAGGCTGCTGTTTCATCTTCTCTCTATTTATATTATTTTGCAAAGCTTCACAGCTCCTCTCCTTCCTCCCTCCCTACCTCCTGTATCATCTTTTCTTTTCCTTTCCCCCCTCCTCCTCTTCCTCCTGGGGTATTGCCCCGTACACTGAAGCCCCAGCTGTGGCCACAACTCCACGGCACTCTCTCGTCTCTGTTTCCCTCTCGTTTTGCCTCAGTTATGAGAGATGACAGGAAGGGTTCGGCCTCAATTCCAGCGAGAGAAAGAGGGAGAGAAAAAACAGATAGAAACAAAGAGAGAGGCCACAGGGATGCAGAGGAAGCTGCGGTGACCTTTCCCTACGGCTAAACAACCAGTTGATGAGCTTTTCATAGAGAGTTAGGCCAACAAGGTCTGACAATCCTCATCTATACTGTAGACACACACAAAACAAAGATGCTCACGGCCAGCTGTTGATACTCTCATGTACACTCCCACGGTTAAATATAAGAGCAACATAACACACACAGATACACACTTTTCTCAAGGATAAAATAGATCAGCAATTTATTCTAGCTATGAGCAGCTAGAGTGATGATGAGAGGGATGCAGGTCATAAATGGTAAAGAAAAAAGCAGAGTAGTTCACTGTGTAAACTCTCCCTTGATTATTGGCAGTTATTTTAAACTTAGCCAAATAAATATGATAAGATGGAGAGGCATCCAAAATACACGAGTCAAAAGGCTCACTGGACAGGCTGTCAAACTGAAATGTTTGTTTGTTTGTTTTTTTCAACCTAATAATGAATTAGTCACAGACTGTGTGACTAATAAAATGTGACAAACAGGTCAATAAAATCAGAGGTGGGAAATAATGAAGTACAAATACTTCAGAACTGTACTTAAGCAGAGTTTTCAGGTTTCTGTACTCACTGTTTATTTTTCTGATAACTTTTTACTTTTACATTTGAACACACATGTTTGTTCCATTCCTGACATTTTCAAAACAGACTTGATACTTTAGGTTTAATGATTTGAGAGGAATTATTGATTTTTTTAAATTTTGCATCATGCACGGCACTCCAAACAGACAGATTACAACGTAAATGGGTGGGAAAATAACATTGAAATATCACTGGTGTATCCATCAATGCATATCAAACACAACAGACCCTAACAGAACAAAAATTACTTTAAAAGATGAAAACAACGTAACAAGACAAAAACAGAACTTATGAAAGAAATTATGTAAAATTAGTAAGAAGACCAAAACATGACAAAACGTAACAAGATGAAAACATAAAATACGTAACAAGTCGAAAGACAATGTAGAAGTTGTAACAAAAAGAAAACAACGTAAAAGACGTAACAAGACGAAAACAACATAACCAAAACCAACAAGACTCAGAAACAGCTGGTAGAAATGTCTTTCAGAGGGCGACTTTTTACTTTTATCTTTCTAGTACATTTCAGACATTGTACTTTTTCACTTCAACTTGAGTAAAGAAGTTGAATCAGTATCTCTACTTTTACTTTTTACCTCTACTTTTTTTTTTACACAAGTATCTGTATTTTTACTTGAGTAAAAATGTGTGTACTTTTGCCCCCTCTGAATAAAAGACGCTACATGTTATACTGATAATTATGATTATGGTGTTGTTAATGAGAAACTATGGGCTACAATAATCTTGGTGCATGTCATATTGCATTGGTCCTGAGTGAAAACCCCAATTTTTGTTTATTTTACAGTCCCGCCAGGAGGACAATTCTCATCTATGCTGTAGACACACACAAAACAAAGATGCTTGCAGCCCACTGTTGATACTCTCATGTATCTGCCCACAGCTAAATATAAGAGCAACATGGATACACACCTTCTCAAGGAAAAAATAGACTAGTGGCAATATTCTGGCACACTAAATCCCCTGCTATAGTGGCAGATATCTAAATCATCACCATCCCATGATAGCATGGCTTAAAACATGCTGATGGTGCAGGTTCCTATATAGGACACCCACACAGCACGTCAGCAACTCCTGCCAGCTTGCAATAGCCAAACAAACACGGTTTTTGCATGACAACGCTTCTCAGACACCGCGCTGACTTTTTCCTTCATTCAAACTGAAAGGAGAAACCAGATTTTCTGACACTTGTGGAGGCAGACGTGGCTGCACAGGCAGGCCGAGAGGCCAAAAACACAAGGAACAGCATGTACGACGGCCGCACGGCGAGTAACAGACCTGTCACTAACATTTACTGTTGGATTGTTTGTCCCCCCTCTGAACCACCGGCTGGTCAAAACAGCGTTCACTACACAGTCATAAATAAAACACAGACTGTCTGGACCCTGGAAGGAGGAGAGATAGAAGGAGAAATTGAAAGACAGAAGGGATTGGTGGGTGGGGCGAGTGAAAAACAAGAGTTATGAGGATGTAAAAGATGGATGATATATGAGAATCGAGAATGAAGTCATCCCAGCTCATTTTATCCTGTCAGTTCAGTCTGTAGGCACTTAAAATATTTGTTTGGGATTGTATTACTCTTAATTAGGCTGGGTTGCACCACCAAGGAATAATTTCTTAAACCTGATTAAATCATGATTTGACTTTAAATTATGTTGTACCAAACTTAGAAACTAGCTTACAATTAAGCAAGATTAAATTTAAACCTCTCTTTGAACCTGTTTGGTTTTAATCTTAACTGAGATTAAATTCTCTTGTTGCACAAAAACTTTAAACTCCAATTTAAAGTGTGATCCAGCATTAACTTTAACTCTTTAAACTCTTTATAGATGGGTAGCACAGAATGCAACAAGCAGCCAAAGTCTGTCCTTCTCTTGTGTAATTATTAGCTATGTCCAGCAGATATTTTTTGTTATTTATAACTTATTATTCATTATTATTCATTATTTACACATGTATTTTAATTAGGGTTAGCAAACATCTCCATATTGATTAAACTCAATTTAATTTAGGTTTACATCATTAAACTTGAATTTATTAAACTGAGATTAGTTTTTAAATTGTGCAACAGAGCTTTGCTTAATGTTAAATCTGGATTTACTCATTTTTAACCTAGATTTGCTAAACTCTGATTGGAACTTGTTGAATTAATATTTGTTGGTGCAACCCAGTCTCAGTGTCACAGAGTCACTTTGTGCCTGAGAAGATGCAGGTGAGCTGCACGCGTGTGTGTCAATGTGTGTGTGGTTGGCAGGTGTGCATCTGTGTCTGCACACACTGACATTTTAATCGCTACAGGATCTCTGTCCTTTACCCTCCCATCCCTCTCTGCTCCCCGTATCTCCTCTCTCTTTATCTTCCCACATTGTCCTCCCAACTTAACCTCCACACACTCACACTTCCTCCTCCACAACGCCCTGAGCAGGATCATACTTTAATGGTACAATCAACATTATTAAAAGGTTACTGATAATAAAAATCCTTTCTTTCTCCCCCAGTATCCCACTGTCTCTCCTGCTTCCCTGGCCCCACCCAGCTGTGTAAGGCCCGGAGGATGAGGTCCTTGCTTATAATTACCTTGTTAAGCTTGTTAACAACGTTCAGGCCCTCTGTCTCTTCTCACCGGTGTGTCTCTTTATCTCCATGTGGTTTGTTTTCTGCTCTTCGTCTTTTCTCTCTTCATCTCCCTTCTTCACCCGATGTGACATCTGCACCCCTGAATAAATCTATTTTTCCTTCTTGTTGCTCCTGTGTTTTCTCTTGGGGACTGGCTCTTTTATCGTTTCAACATTAACAATAAGCCTCACCCCATGTCTCCTTATCGCCTCCTGCTACATCACTCAGTCATCTCTTCACCACAGATTTCAACAAATGATTTACAAAAATTGCTACACGAAAGTGCGCCCTGCTAGTTTGGCCACAAAAACAGAATTGCTCAATTCTTCCCGCTGTGCAACAGAGCATGATGGCTGATGTAAACAGACAGTTTTATAGCTAAATATAGAGTCTCATTATTGCAGCTCGGGCACTGTGCAAGGCTCTCTGTAGCGCCATGCCCAATTACCCCTGATCAATTCAGGGAGGAAACTCAAACAACTCCAACACCAACCTGATTTTAAAAAACACAAAGTCTGCATTTAGAAGAGGCTAACAAGAACAGATTCACAGACATCCACCTCTTAAGGTAGACACAGTGTGTACCATGGCCTAATTTATTCTGGCTATGAGCGGATAAGGAGGGATGATGAGAGGGATGTAGGTCATAAATGGTAAAGAAAAAGCAGAATAGGTTATATAAACTCTTACTTCACTGTGTAAAGTCTCCCTGACATGCAAATTTTTGCAACTTGGCCAAATAAATTTAATGAGACATGGAGGCAGCCCAAAATACACCAGTCAGAAGGCTCACTGGACAAGTTGCCAAACTGAAATTTGTTTTCTTTTCAACCCAGTAATGATGAATTAATGTGATATAGGGCACAGACAGTGTAGTAAATATGTGACAAAACAAGTCAAATAAAAGACACTCCATGAAATGCTGATAACTATGATTATGATGGTGTTAATGAGAAGGCGATAGGCTATAATAATCTTGGTGCATGTCATATTTTATTACTCATTTATTAGTCTTTTAATTAGGGTTGTTCCAATACTGATTGGAAATGCCTCTGATAGAACCTAAAATGCTGGATCAGGTATCAACTATTACACACGTGTATGCACTGATCCGATATTATGTCATTTATTAGCCCTGCGACGTCCCATCAGCATCCTGGGCACCATTTTTTTTTAACCTGAGCCTGGTCACACAACATTGTTAGCAATCACATCACAGTATACAGGCTTAATAGCATACAACTGTCAAGTATTTGTTAATGCATTGGTATTGGATCAATATGCTAAGTTTGGGTACCGGAATCCGTATCAGGAAGGAAAAAATATCCTTTATATCCTTCATAGCCAGTTGAGTCATTGTACAGTCCTGCATGGGTTTGTAGTCATTCTTTGGGTCATGCACAATCTTGCACATCTTTCAAGTATGTAAATGCAGGGTTATTTTTCTTAGAATCTGAAAAGTTGGGCTTCTAGCTGGCCGTGTGGTTAAGACACATACCATATATTATCGCAACATCCGCTCTCTCTGTTTCCAATCAGTCTCTTCTTTCAATCTCAATACAGGCTAAAACGCCAAAATACAAATAAAAGTAACTAGATGTACACAGTTTTCCTGCTTTTACATTCTGTATATGTGAAATAAGTCATGAGATACATGAATAAATGTCCTCATATGCATTCTGAAAAATGAGCATGCCCACTCAGTCAGGAGAGAAGCAAGTCAGAACGCCTGTTGTTACTCATGAAGATATGATTGCACAATTGATAGATGCACAGTAATATTGGCATGTTAGTCGAAACAAACGTTTCTGCCAACAAGCAGATAAATTGACTTTAATTGGCTTTAATTATATGCACGATGCAAAATCAGGAAACTGCTAATTTTTGTTTTATCTCAGCAAAGTTCTTGTATTGCTACTGCATTTAAAGGCAAATCATATTTGTTCAACACAACAAATTTTGTTGCAATTCTAAAGAGCTGCCATCCATCCAAGATAGATTTGATCTTCTCCGCAATTAGATGGAAAAAGTATGTGGATACATCAGTATCGGCATCAACCATCAGCCAAAATAAGTTGGAAACTATCAGATTTTTGAAAATAATCCAATATCATCCTTCCCTACATGAAAACAAACTTGAAGAGCACCTTTGTCTAAATCCTCTGTCTCTACTTTTGTCTCTGACATTTCTTTACTCCTTGACATTTACTGTGTCTTTCTTTGTACTTGGGTCTCTCTCCTGCTGTTCATAATCAATTTCTCTTCTCTGTAGCTGTTCTCTCACAATCCTCTCTCTTTTGTCTCCACGCCTCTTGTCTAACATTACCCTGTTTTAACCTTCCGTGCCCCTCATCTGCTCTCCTCCAGCCAACGGATGCATGCATGTGGTGGATGTAGTGTGTAATAGGATGGCACAGTAGGTGAGATTAAATTAGGCCAGTGTATGGGGATTACAACCCACTCAAAACCTGATCCCCTCCCACTCTCTGTAATCCAACCCTAATGAATATATCATGGCTGACACAGCAGATAGAGCGCCTGCGAGAAACTACAGTCACAATATCACCGAGACATGCGGAGGAGACAAATAGACAGCAGCCTGTTTACTTACATCACCTGCAGTACTTGAGGATGCTGTGTCTGTTCGAGTGTGAGTGGATGCTTGTGTTTCATGCTCCATCTATTTCAGTTATGGTTAATTCAAATGAAGTGTAGGTATAGTGTGGGGAAGAGCCAAGTGAAACTAAATCAATACACTTCACTGTAAACAGTCCAAATAAATAAGCCTTTAGATGGAACAGAACAGTACCAAACCACACAGTGTTTCATATGTGAGGAGGAAATGATGATATGAGCCACTCAGTCAATGTCAACCACTCACATTCAATTCAGCACTAATGCATCAAAAAAAACAGTTTGTGCTTGCTTTTCTGACTATGCGTCTCTTGGCAGCAACAAACACTGCTTCCCATTTTATCAGTGCAATTTATAGACTTAATTAATCTACAACTGGAGCACACAGTTCCCAGACTTAATTTTCAGAGTTCCAGGGAGCAGCAAACTCTTGGATGTGCTTCTGTGATGCCTAAAATGACTTGATGTGTTCTGGCATAAACCTCAACGTTGCAATCCAGTCCAGGCTTTCAGGGATCAAACAGAGACATGTCAGCTACTCAACTGTGATAATGTGTCAGTGCCAGAACATAACCTTCTTCAACTTTGTCAAATACTACCTGTACCACAGACCAGAGCTACTATAGTTTTGTATTTCTCTCAGTTTTTAGTTTTAATCTTTGTTTTCAATTCAGTTTAGTTTAGTTCCAGAGTGTGTTTTGGTAGGTTCAATTTAGCTTTAATTAGTTAAAAATGTTTAAATTAAATATTACAATACAAACACAACACTTTGCAAAGGCATTTGACTTTCAGCCATGTGGACATCCAGTCTCAATAAACATCACATGCACCTGCCTCCTTATGTTTGTTATATTGACAAAGTGACAAAAACTAAAACTAAAGCCATTTTCTGTATATTTTTTTCATTTTAGTTAGTATTTTGTAAGTACACAATATTGTTTCAGTTAGTTTTTTTTTCAGTTAGCACCATTAGCATGAATAAAGCAGCAAATCAGAAAAATAAAACATTATTTTCTGATTGTTTCACCGCAGCCATGTTCTAAAGCACGGACAAACACACCCACAGCTCTGCACAATATCAGATTTTGTGAGAACACAGCTGAAGCGATCCTCAGTCTGCTGTGCCTGCGTGTGTGTATGTGCGTATATCTCTCTGTGCAGCTCTCACAGACAGAGAGCTGAAGAAACAGACAGAGAATCCAATGTGTTGCAACGTCAAAAACCTGCATACTTTATTGGCTGGGGTCTACACACCACTGCCAAACATGCTGAGGCCCAAAAACCTGAGCAAAGCAAAATATGTGAAAATTAGAAAATATAGGCAGGGTCTCTGCAGATAAAACCACCATCACACACTTCTAGTGGATTAAAAGTGACTATTTAAATGAATTATGTTGTGTATACATCGTGTGGTACATCATTGTCTGGACATTGTTTGTTTGTTTGTTTGTTTTTAGGAAAATGCTGCATAGTATGTCTTTAACTTAAAGCAAAGCAACAGTGCTGAAGTAGCTACAGTGCTGATATACAACATGCCCCCAAGTTTCATTAAAAATGCAGCTGGCTGGCCTCTAAGCAACAAATCAATAAAT
Organism: Lutjanus campechanus; assembly: GCA_027495735.1. NCBI lineage: Eukaryota > Metazoa > Chordata > Actinopteri > Lutjaniformes > Lutjanidae > Lutjanus > Lutjanus campechanus. The sequence continues at coordinate 10,892 of JAJHUR010090226.1, read as the reverse complement.
TAGTAAACCAATGCTGTCATGTCCCCTTAATAAACAGCCTGTGCAATGTAATCAAAGCCAGAATGGTACATTCCCTAAAGTATCACAATATGGTCACAGTTGTCTGAGACATTGTCCTTAACAAATGAGCCAGCTTATACAACAAATAGACTTATTAGCTTATAACTTAATATGTGCTAAATTTGCTAAATTGGAATTTTAAAAAGCATCTGCTACTTTGCTACTTTCAGCCAACATCTGTAGCTCTACCCTCTGCAGTAGTTTTTCTCCACAAAAAAATATAAAAAGATTTCAGAAAAAAAATTGAAGGTAATTTTTTTTGTTTCTGAGACACTGCTTTCCTCATCAGACATATCAAAAACATTTATAACACATCCCACAAAAGCATGTTAAAATCATGTCAGCAGATGAAAAAGTCATTCAGTTCTTGTGTATTACCGTAGGCTAACTAGCCAGCTATAAAATATTACACAATACAACTGGGGTCTGTTTGTACTGTTACTGTTACTGCAATTACTACTCCTACCCCTACCTCTAATAATAATGATAATGATATTATATGTACTTTGCTTTTATGATTAAATTATTGTCTAATTTAGTTTCTAATAAAATCTTGAGGGACTCTTAAGTTAAGATGCAAATAATTAAAAAGATTTTGAAAAAGATTAGCATATTAGTAACTCAAATCTTCTGTATGTGAATTATAAAGAGCATTATGGCGGGAAGAATATGAGGCAAAATAAAAGCATTGATAACAGAAAAGGTATTACATAACCTCATGTTTAAGCTATTTTTACCCAGAGGTCATCAAACTTACACTTACTGATTCTCAGCTATGTGGCTGTCAGACACTTGACATTATCTTTCACAAATGAAAGGCAATAACCCAACATTGATATTTGGTGTACAGTTAATTCATTCATGAGGGCTTCTCACACAGACCACTGTTCATGATGAGTCAGGCACGCACATAAATGCATAGAGAGACATCTTTGACAATCGACAGAACACTTCATAGATGCAACTGGGAGACACACTGGACAGAGGCTCAGTTTAGTCCAATTATAGTCACTGATGTGGACAATGAAGCCTCTTAGATGAAGCTGTCTTGGGCCCAGATGGAGTGACACTAAGGGGAATTCTCTGTGTTGCTGAGACAAAGACATAATTTTGTCAGAGACAGAAAAAAAATGAGCACAGGATCAAGGAGACACAGAGATGGTCAGACATGGAGGCTCATATCTCCCCTAATTCATATTCAATCTTATGTGTAGCTTTATTGCTTCTCTGCTTTGCAGTTTGGTTCTTTATTTTATACAATATGCACTGAAGAAATTAAATTCATGTTTTTTTTTCTCTCTTTTGCACTAATGTGAGCAATAAAGCCTCTTTGACAGAGTTGACTGTAATCCAGATGGAGTGACGCTGAGGGGAATTCTGGGACAAAGATATAATTTTGTCAGAGAAAAAAAAAGATGAGCACAGCATCAAGGAGACGCAGAGAAGGTCAAACAAGGAGGGTCATATCTCCCCTAATTCATATTTAATCTTATGTGTAGCTTTATTGCTTTGCTGCTTTCCAGTCAGCTTCTGTCTTTCTTTTAAAGCTACAAGGAACTTCCATATTTTGTTGATTTTGGAGACCCCTGTGAGCAAAAAGTGGTAGTGTTTCCACTGTAATAACCACAAAATATAACATCAAAAACAAAATTATCAAAAAATAAAAAATAAAATTAACTGGCTACGGTACAACTCACTGTAACACTGTAACTCACTGGAAAAATCTGATTAAAAGGAGAGTCAGACCCGCTGACAGAATAACTGTATAGAAATAGCTGATTTTTTCTCTGATGGTCTCGTTTAATTAACTGATTCATGACATTTAATTCACATAATCATCATTTTGTAAATAATAATCATAAAAACTGATAAAGAATGATTTTTTTCAGTGTTTTTTATTCCTTCAAGATATTTTTCTATCAAATCTGATGCCTGTGATTTCGTTATTGGTTTGGCAGTGATTAATTTCTCTCCTGATTCAAAGTAATATCCAGTATGGGCTTCCAGTTTTGTAATTTTAACTGCCAATATCATATTTCCCACCCCAGGGAATTCTACAATTTCTCCTCTCTCATACCATCACTTCTGGATGCTGTAATAAGGTAATTCACTCTGCCAAATTAAATTCATTTCCATACATGACGCCTCTATTTGTGCCCTAGTCTCCATCACAGGTCCAATTGTGTAACAGGGTTGGATTTATGAGTCTTTGTCTGAGAGCATCTCTGGGAAGGCTAATAGGAGTCTTAGTCATTATTTTGATTAAGACTCAGATGTGGGTTTCTCTGTTCACCACCGCATGAATACTGATATGACAAGTGAAACCAAAGAACTGTGCGGTGGGGAAAAGAAGAGAAATATGGAAGCAGTAAAAGAGAAATGGATTACCTAGGTTTGAAAGGTTTGCTCTGGCTGTCTAAGAAGAGAGAACATGACTCTAAAGTGATGACTGGAACAAGGTGGTTCAGAGAAATTGCCGTGACAATCCTCTTCCACTTTGTCTCGTCTTCCATAACAGCCTTTATCTTTGCGCCAGATCTCTGTACCATCCTGCTGTCTTTTAAATCAATCCTTTCCATCTTTAGGTTTCCCTCCCTGCCTGCCTCATTTCACCTCTGCAAATTTCATTCTCCCCATTTGCTGGCGTCCTTCCCTCCTCCTCAATTCTCTATAATCATTTACCCGTGGTCGGTCTGTCAATCCACCTGACCCTTCGCTCCCTAAATCACCACAATGTATTCTCCACCAAACCCTGACAGCATGTCTACACGATCCCCCTCTTGACACCCAGTGGGCTGACTCCCATCTGCACAGTCTAAATCAAACAGCCTCAAAGCTGCAACCAGGGAGGGTGTGTGCGTCTGCAAGTATGTGTGTGTGTGCTCCATCTTGACAGCCTCCTGAAGGTGCACATGCAACTGAACAGACACACATGCAGCAGGGCATCGAAAAGACGCACACACACGCTGGAAGATAACTCAAGGGAGTTTGCACAAAAGCCTTTGAATGGGCGTTTGTGAGTTTGTAACTTTACAACTATTATTCTCAAAGGAGGATAAAAAGGAAAGCAGAGATGAAACACTTATTGTTGACACTTCAGTCTAGGAGATAGTTCTGTCTTTTAACCCTTATTTTACCCTGTCAGTGCTTTAATGGCTGAATCCCCAGAAAGTGGCAAGTGTGGTCTTTGATCACCAGCAGACGCTTAAGTAATCAGGCCAGGGAGGCAACATTAGAGAATCGTTAATTTGGTGCACTGCAACAGGATCTCTGCAGTGTGTATTTGTTTGTGTGTGTTGCAGATGTGTTTATACAAGTGTGTATTGATGTATCTGTGTTTGGTGAGCAGCATGACTGGCAAAGGTGCCCTGAGGCTATAACAGGTTGCCGAGGAGCGAAAGGGCCGGTGCAGCACTGCTCTTCCCTGGAGTTGCTCCTAACTGGCAGATTGAGAGCAGATCTTCGCTTCTTTCCTCCTACACAACACCAGCTCTCCACTTCAACTGCAAGACTAAAGGCATTTGGACAAAGGCCAGCCTCTGACATCGTACCATTAAAATGAATACAGAAACATTATCTTCAATCATAATCAGAGTAATTAAATGTAATCAGAATGTTTAGAAATCTTCTCTCCTTTCATTTCTGTGCTTCTTTCTCTCATCACAGCCCATCCTCCCTCATGACCTTGCCCTTTTCTATATCCTAGTTGATCCCTCCTTCTCTCCCTCTACCGCCTTCAATACCTATAGCAAGGAACGTGCATTAAAGGATGCAAAGTGCTTTGCCTTTCACTTTCTTCTCCTTTATCTGTTTTATGTTGCTTACACCATGCTCCCCTGCCTTTTCTCTCTCTGCGGATCTCTGTCCCTCTCTCCTTTCACATAAATCCCTGTTTCCATTCATCTCTTTGATGGAACAGCTCAATTAACCGGCCCGCGTCAGAGGGGAGATTACATTCTGCACCATACTGTAGCGAGGAGAATCATATACTCCAAGTCTCGCCAGCTACTCCGACAACAACATCCCTGCTACACCAGCAGCTCCAATTCACCATCTAGAGCTCCGGCGGCTGCCACTGCCACACAAACCCCACTGCATTAAATAGTATGATAATGTGACCAGCAGTGGGTCTCTGGAGCATTGCTGCCACGGAGATGATCCACACACACACACTCATTCAATCCAACACACCCTCCTCAGCAGCAGCTGTATCTTCATCTATTGTGTGAATGTGTGCAGTGCAGTATGTTTATGGATGTTGTACAGATGGTAACAAGTCATTGTCAGGCGCAGTGGCTTCCCTCCCCGCCAGTCCCCTGACTGGGTTCATCTGGGACAAGCTGCGGGCTACTGAGGCATGGAGGGAGGGGGAGAGCAGGTTCACTACTACACCACCAGCACACACATGCACTCACATGAGATATCCACACACAGATATCTTGTGGTCAGATCTTTGGTACGAGTGCATGATGTGAGGACAAAAACCACAAACCACCAGACACGCACAAACCTACAAAAGAAACAAGCTCACAGCCTTTAGCAGCTACTTCTGGCAATACAGTTTTCTACATCATTAACACAACTGGTGGAACATTGTCTATTTTCTGCCACTGGGTAGAACAGATGTGTAACAGGCCGCAGAGGGTGACAGCAGGCAGCTGTATGGCACACAGCCAGGTGAGAGCCTCCTTTTCATGGGCACACCTCCACAGTCTGCTGCGAGCACTGCCCCACCCTTATTTGTACTCCCCCTGATATCGCCTTCTGTATAAATATCTCTCCCATGCTCTGTCTCCTGTTGATATCTGAATCTTTCTTTCCTTCCCTTTTCCAGTTCTTTTTAGATTCCTTCTCTTTTTTTCCTCTGTAGTTTCAGGTTACCCATCGCAAAACAGACCTACTGCTGCAGCTGCAGGAGATAAGATTGGTAGACTAGAAAATTGTTGTAGTCTGCTCGGCTGTGCTGTTTCACCATGCATGCAACTGAGTTTCATCCTCCACATCATTGAAAATTGTAGCAGCACATTGCAATCATGGGCAGTACTTAACATTAAGCCACTCAGCTATTAGCTGGGGGAGGGGAATGTAGAGAGAAAACGAATATTCATATTAAAGTAGAGAGGCAGAAAAAGAGGCAAAGCATTGAATTTGCCTGAGAAATTGACCCCAGTTTGCAGAAAAATGCAAAAGAGGGAGATTAAAAATTATGTTTGCATTATTTGTATATATTTTCCTCAGCTGGGAGGAAAATAGAGCAAAACATTTAAAGTACAATTCAATATGCTTTGCATATATTTAAAAAGCAAACTAAAAATCACATTTATCTTTACACAAGTAATCCAAATTGAATCTAGGTTTCTACAAACACAAATACCAACTTTAAGCATATCAGATAACAACGTATCTTGTAATCTAACGAATAAAGAGAGGCAGTCCAATGGCACACAGCACTGCTGTGTGTTCAATATTAATGCTGGAGGAGACCCTGTTGCATGCGATGCACTGAATGCTCAAGATGAACACACAGAAACCAAAGAAAAAACATTTTCTCTAAAAGTAATCTGCACCAACAGGTTATCTGTCACACCTGGCTCTAATAGTCCAAATTCCTCTAAACAGTTCAGGGACTGCAGAGTCAAAGTAATGCAGTGCTACTGCGTAGTGTACTTAATCACACTCACTGCCACTCCTCACTGCCACTAAAATAAAGAAGTGTTTTGACATTTGTCCAATTATCATTTTTTCAAACTAAGTGTGGTGAAATAACTGTAATTACATAGTTTTCTTAAACATCGCCACACCAGATGGGACTAGAACAAATTACCAAAGAGAATACATTTGAATAAAGAGCTGATAAAGTGATTTACATGAACCAGACTGTCGTCTTTTACTGCCAGTAGAAGATGAAGCAAAGGTGCGATTCCATAACAAGCCACCTCCACCTCACAGCCTAATTAAACCCGCTGTCTTTCTGTTAAATAACAAACTGTCCATCTCATCACAAGAACCATCCTCTTACCTTCACAGTGATGGTCCTGTCCTCTTGCAACTCCTTGCGTCTTTTTCCCCTCCTCTCTTCCTTATCTACTTGTGCCTTTTCTTCTTCTTCTCTATGAAATTGATTGTGCCCCTCTCCTCTCTGCTGATGCTGCAGTGATAGAAAAACACACCCTCCTCTGGCCGCTCTCTTGCTCCCTCCCTCCCTGACTCTCATTGGCTGCCTGTTAGAGGTGACATCACCCTTCTTCTTCTCTGCCTGCCTCCCTCCCTCCTCCTCTGTTCCCTCCCTCACCTCACTCTCTGAGGATTCTGACCATTCCTTTATTGTACACCCCCCTCCTCATCTACCCTCCTGTCCTCTATCTATTGCCTCTGTCCTCCACTTCCTCCCTGTAAACAGTAGCTCCTCTTATTACTGCTCATACAACTTAGCCATGCAGAGCCAAGAATCATAATGCATACAGTGTATTAGCATAAAGCCTATGGCCCTTCAGCACTTCTTTTCACTTCTCCTTCTGCACCAATCCAGGAGCTAATACACTACAAAGGTGAAATAATGAGCATATGAGGTTTTGTGTTAGCAATCTCCACGCTCCACCGGGCTCAACTTTCATAAGCTTTTTTAATTCATTCTGCCACTAAGACATCGACTGGGCTTCAGTTCATTATAGTCTAATCAAAGCCATGACTGGGATGAATGTTACGTAATGCTGGTGAACAAAAATGTGTCAGGAATTACGGCCGTCTCTTATCTGAGTCTGGGGGGGAGGCGGGTCGAGGAGATGCAGAGATGCACTGATTTCAGGGTAATAAAGGGCTGAGTAATCCAGGGGTTGTCTGTCTGTGTTTGCTCTTGTTGTGGCAAGATAAATGTCACAGAGCGACAACTGTGATCCAGCACACATGATGATAAGAGATCTACAGATGGTTTATTTACATGCTTTTATCTCTTTGCATGTTGATTGCTGTAGATTTATGTCAGTCATTTGGCCTTATTTTCCCTCCAGCTCATCCAACATCCAGCAATGCAAAACTCAATCTTCTTTTACTTGCTTTTAAAGCACTGCTGGATTGGCACCAGTTTATATTTTAAACCTCCTAAGTCTCTATTCCACCTCCAAAACCCTTTAGATCCTTTAAACAATTACTCCTCTCTTCCATGCTTCCAGTTAAAATCTGAAACTGAATGTGCTCTTCCCACTGCTGCCTGCAGACTGTTGAACATCCTTCTTGGTTATGCTTTGATTACTCTTTTTTTTTTTTAATATCCTTACTTCTTTTATTCTATTAAATTTGTGAGACCATGTACAAAACATCCACATAAAGCAAAGGCATGATATGATTTGTACCAGATTTAACTACTAAGTTCAGTACTTTCCATCTGCAGTCCCTGAGCAAGCAGAAACAAAGCACAATAAATACTAACTGCAGTGCTTTTCAGTTTGCACAGTTGTTGTTGTGATTGCTTTTATTCTGTCTTTCTGTTCACTATGTTTTTTTGGTATTTTTATTAGGCACACTACCAGCATGGCTCTCTGGATGGTAATATTTGCCTGCTGGTCTGTTTATTGGCTGGTCATTCATGCTGGTCCACACTGAAATATCATGAAATTTTGAGCAGATATTAATTTCCCCCTCAGGATTAATTAACTCTGATGAGGTATCCTTCTGACTTTAGTGGTCCCCGGTTTTGAACAAAATGTCTTGACAGCCACTGGATGGATTGACATGAAAGTCATGTTGCCCTTAAGATGAGTGAGCTAATCTAGCACCACCATCAGGTCAAAATTTCCAATACAAAAGGTCCAATACTTAAGTTTGTGACCAAATACCTGCGAAACTAATAAACATTCCCATCCAACTCAGCTGAGCTTTGTGTTTAGTGCTAATTAGCAAATGTTAGCATTCTAACATACTAAACTAAAAGGTTAAAGCTGTGGTGGGTGTATTTTTGGCTTCACTGGGCAAATGTTACACAATAATCTTTAAGAGAAAACTAGACTTCTGCCTTCTGCTCCTCCTTTCGGCTCTGTTTTCAGGCTTTAGTAAATATAGCTTGATGGGAGCCTTCGGCCAATCACAGGTCGGTAAGATAGTTGATTGCTGATGCTCATTTCCAAAACATCAATATCTGACAACCTGGGAATGAGACTCAGCAATCAGCTATTTCTCTTCAGAGTCACTTACTGCACCTTTAGTTTGGTGCACATTATACCTGCATGTTGACGTTAGCCATTGTGCCCCAGTCAAGCCTCACAGAGCTGCTAGCATGACTATAGACTCTTGCCAGAATATATCAAGTGATTTGTTTGTTTGGACATTATGTCAGTGTGTGCTTTAGAGATAAATAGACTTGAGGTAAATTATGAGCGACAACCTCTAGGGCGTAAAAATGAAGCCATTGCAAAAGTGTCAAAAACTGCCAGTCAATCACCATAAAACCTCATGTTAAAATGCCCAAACACAGCCGGAATAAACATGTTTACAGCCTGGTACAAACACAGTTTTGGTCTGTACATAGGGTTAATTTTTATATAACTTTTTTTTAATCTCCTCTTATGTTAAGCACTTGGAGTTGCATTGACTTGTACTATATAAATAATCTTTGATTGATTGATTGCAGTTATGCATAATTAAGATTGTCTCCGCTTTGAGTGACAGGTGGGTACCTGCACAAGTAACTAGCTGCAAGGTAGCTAATTTATTCGGCCGCCTCAGCAACACTCAGGCTCCCCCTATTTGCCCATTTTTGGATAAGCCAGGAGTTATCTTGAATTCATGTGGTGTTGGAAAAATCAGTTCCTGACTGGGAAAATTCACATGAATGCCCCCTCAAGTCAGAACAACAACTCGAAAATTTGCGGAGTCTTTTTCTTTTGACATCATATTTGCAGAAACATGGCTGATAAGAGTAAATGTTGGTTGGTAAGGTTGGTAATTTTTTTAAATTTGCGCATTGCATATAATTTTTTTTTTTCTTCAGATGAAATTTGTAATAAGGCATTAGCTTGTAACCATTGGTTGCTGTCTACATAGAGTGACTAGTTAGAGAAGTTATTTATTAGTATTATCCCTGAGTTCGGTAGAGCAATATTTTAGTAGTTTAAGGGAATGAACTGATGTAGCATCTATGCTGATTCCACATTTCGACTTAAAAACTCATGAACACACCAGAGTCAGAAGAATGGCTTCCCAGCTAGAGAAAAAGGACCATCTGAGGAGCACGTGAATGTAGCATTTGTGGAGTCAGTCTCTGCCAAGAAGGCGACGGCTGGAGCCAACATACCCCGAGTTTCACAATGGCTCTTCAGAAACCTATGTGTGATGTAACATATACTGTGTCCATATTTTATATGGTAAATTACATGATACTCACTCTGTTGTAGACTGGGCAACGCTGACTCAACCAAAAAATTCACAAACACTGATAAATGAAGATGAATTTCGATCTGTTCCTGAAATAAGAGAAGAGAAAGGGAGACAAAAGTTGGGGTGAGAAACACACAGACATGAGGACACTCATTTCACATTTGTTCCTAAAAATAAAGTGCTCAGAACTATTCAGGTAATTGGGGCAGCACTGCATCCAGTCAGAAAACCCCACTCATGCTCAGTTGCTGTAGTCTTTTCTTTGTGCCTCTCCAACCTGAGGGTGCCAGCGGGCCCATCTGCCATTGGTGCTCGAGGATATGCCAGGCATGCAGACAAAAGCTGCTACAGGAGCAGACAGCATGGGAATAGTGATTGATGAGGCCGTTTTAGATAGGCGAAAACCTCTGCCATTATACTCAGGAGAGGTTGGATGGCCGAAGAAAGGCTGAGAGTTCAGGGTCAAAACTGTGGCTGGACAGATGCCAAGAGCAGAGACAAAATCTGGATGGGATGAAAAGAACATGCAATCGACATGACAAGGAACTACTACTACTACTATAAGGAACCTTCATATTGTGTTCATTTTAGGAGGTTCCTGTGGACAAAAGTGGAATTGTTTCCACTGTACCACACAATATAACATCTCCTCCTGCTTCTTTTTAACTGGCTAACATATGACTCAAGTAATCTTGCCTGTCAAAATGTAAACACATGGTCTTTTCATGTGATGTGATGAAGAATCTGATCTGCTTGCAGGTATTAAGAATAACTATATAGAAACAGCAGATGGTCTTGTTTGCTTCTGTAGGTCATATAGAGACATCAGTGTTAAATTGAGACTGTTTATAACTAGTTGAAACTTTAAAAGCTTTAAATTAATCTGGAATCATATATTTTTTCCCACTATAAGAACCAGTGTGAAGGATTTAGTGGCATCTAGGTGTGAGTTTGCAGATTGGAAACATGTTGCCACACTCTCCCCTTCTTAGCATGTTGGGCTAGAAACATGGCAGTGCAACATGGCAGAGACTGTGGACCTCCACCTTCAGTAGATACACACAGCTCACTTTAAGGTAACACAAATACAACAAGTCTTATTTTCAGATGAATATACACTACTGAAAACATTCTTATGAATATTTCATTCTATTTCTGCCATATTCTTCCAATAAATATCTGTAAATCTTACACACTCGACCTTTAAAGAACAATCAGCTCCACATTTGTGATATTTTTGAAGAGTCAGGAATGAAAAGAGGATAAAGTTGTTGGTGATTTTTAATTTTAGGGAAGTAGAAAAACTAGCTGATCTAGAAACAGAGACCGTACATACTTCATCATCAGGAGCAGAACTAGATTTTATGCAAAAGACAAAACAGGCAGGTTTACTGGTCTCCCTGAAGAAAAAAAGACTTAATTATGTGACTTAGGTGAAATTAAAGATAAGATAAGATAAGATA